>CM062295.1:471483499-471670999 GCA_031216915.1 Pictodentalium vernedei
AAAGGTGGTTACATGTGTACATGTATTTGTCATAGGTTATAGTGTGCTTCTCAGTTCTGGATGCCACACTTGCTCAAGATGCATTTAACTGCATTATTTTGGGCAATATATGGCGTTTATTGCCGACTGTGACAAAAATATAACTTTTCCAAAAATAAAACAGTATTATTCAGTCTGTGGTTCTCGAATGAACATTTAAAAGTGAAATATGTGTAATATCCAAAAAAATATAATTAAATCAGTGTTGGAAGCCAAAATACATGTACATTTACTTATTTCCTATAATCAAACCCAAACCTTTCGAAGGATAACCTACAAAACTTTTCCCTGACAAAAAATTACCCCCCCCCCCCCCCCCCCACAATCATTTTCACACAATGCGCAAAAATCCCCCCCCCCCCCACAATCATTTTCACACAATGCGCAAAAATTGCCACCCCCCCCCCCCCCACCTTGTTCCTCCCTCCATAATTTCTGGTGAACAAAAATCCCCCCCCACCTCCTAATTTTTTAGAAGTACATGTATATTTAAAGCCATACAAAAATGTCCAAAGCTTTTTACCACTTGAGGCCGAGCACTTGTCGCTTCAATCAATGCTAACTTTGCTTGTGTGGAGTTAGCACGTTGGATAATTGCTCACTATTGCTAGGTGGTTCTCTCAGTGCACTTTAGTTTCCTCCACCCATAAAACTGTCCGACACGAGGGGACACTGGCTGTTGAAAGCGTCCTTAAACTCCAATACCTAAATAACTGTGTTGATAAATACTTATTGAGGCATGTTTTCTTGTAAATAGTGGTGAGTGTTTATGTAATTTACAAATTAAAATTATTAAATACATAAGTTTTTAAATCCTTTTGGACTGCCTTTTAACCTTTTGGTGTAAGAGGCCGGGGGGGGGGGGGGGGTTGTACTGCTCTTAAAATAATGTGAGAGAATGTGGTACTACTCAAAAACTGTGGGAGGAATTTTTGCTAAGTGTGTAAAAATGATTGAGGGTATTTTTTGTAGGGGGGATTTTAACCTACATTCTAATCCTTCCAGAGATACATTTTATCTCTTTCATTTAAAAGAGTCATTTCTGCATGAGAATTCACTGCTTTCTTTAAAAACTACCCCAATCCCAAAATAAAACTAAAATCTGCATCAGCAGACAATAGTTTGGGGAAACATCTGTCTCATTTAACCATACTGCAAGAGAAAGAGTGGTGTTCACCACCCACCCACCCACCCACCCCTCCACACAAAACAAAATGAATGTCAATTTTTATTTAAAAACTAGTGTCACCAAAATCACCAATATCAATAGACAGTGCCATTTTATCCTAACAAATTATGTCAAATTTTCTTCTACATATTGATGTGGTAAAATATAGCCCTGAATGTGTCTCCTAGACCCCCAGCATACCCACTTTCATCACAAATTATGATATAATTCATAATTTAATTGATGTTGACACAAAACAAACCTCTTATGATATTAAATTTCACATTTCTGATAGTTTTTAAATCACATTCTGGCTTCTTAAGATATTTCACATTGTGTTTGATGAATATTTTGCAATATTTGTAAAAAAAATAAAATTTTAAATCCCTCGCATTTCTTAAATAAGGCACTTTGAGTCATTGGTATGGTGTGCCTCTGATAAAACATTACACATTGATTTTTTTTAATATTTTTCCAACAGCAAGACAGTGCAGGTCATATGTTATCTCATAGCACCATTAAAATGCCTGAAACCATCAAATATTGATTCTGTAGTGCAGTGCCAAATATTATTTAGAGGTCGGTTCTGGGGAGGTTGGTATTTAGGCTTTTCAAACGTTTTTTGCCATTTTTGGAGAAACATACTCAAGTCTAAATATCAGAATCCCCACCTCCAGATGTTGGTCAGACGAGGAGGGCGACATTGACAAGTTTGAAGATGAATTCAGTTCTATTCTGGTTGCAATGCCTAAAGCATCCAGGAATTAAAACATTGTTTACCAAAACACAGAGGAAGTGTGCATGTAATTTAAATGGGAATTCCGAGTGATTCTGGTATTTAGTCATCAGGAAAACACGTCGGATCACAAAATTGGCTGGCCGCTACACTGTAATTCGGACAGTCTTAAACTGACATTGTATTGTATCATTGGTAAAAATATTTCATAGACTGGATCTAGTGAACTTGTGAAGAAAAATCTAGGAAATAAATGAATAGGTATCGCTGTTCGCGTGCATGTCTGTTTCTGTAAAATTTTACTACAACAAGACTGCATGCCCGTGTTTTGAGAACAAAGATTTCCCCAGACCTTACGTCAACATGACTTGAATTCATCCGAACTCCGGCTGTTTCTAAGGAAATCGCGCTAAGTTCCCCACAAATGAAAAAGGCCCACTAAAAGTGTCAAGAAATCACTTGTTTTATTTTTTATTCGTTGTCAACAATTTGTGAAGTGTACGTTCTGAATTAAAATTGAAACTGGGCTTTTAAATCTGACGAAACCGGCAACGGACGGCATTGGCACTTCGAAGTTTCAAACAATACCTAACTCGCCAACAACTACCTAACTTCGAAAGTCACTTCATTACTTGATTATTTATCATAGTTTTCAGCATTCTGCAACAATATATTTTACATAATGTCCTTTGAAAGGCCCAAAACAATTAAGTATCCGTTACAATGATTCTGGGTTTTTTGCCAGTGGGAGAGCCACGCCGCCAGATGGCACCCCAAACTCTGTTGCATGGTATATAGAAAAATTATAAAATCATGGACACGTACCCATTACCTATGTGCGCACACGCCACTGCGTGGGTGTGCACTAATAATATTGGTAGGAGAGGGTGGGAGCGAAAATGACAGATTGGGGCGGGGTGTGGTGGCTCAACTAACCGATATTCCACCTACATCATCAAGGCATGCCTTCATGGAAGGCATGCTTTGATGATGTTGTTCGAATATTAGTCAATCAGGATCATAGTTGTAAATCTCAAGACCTCTTGAATATTTATTAGCGAATTAACCCTTTGTCTACCACTAAAAGACAACACTTGCAAACAAAATTCTTGAATAACTAAATATTTTCATTTTTTGTCTCAAAAACATAGCTTATGACCCCTCATTGGAACGAGCTCGTTCCAATGAGTGGTCATAAGCTATGTTTTTGATACACAAAATGAAAAAATAATAAAAACTGAATGGTGATTTTTGTAAATAGCGTTTTGGCCGTGACGTTGGTTAAAGGGTTATTAAAAAACTCATGTAATAGTCGTGATGTAAGTTCTTATTAGTACGTACCGTACCGGTACTCCAATTCAGGTGAACAGGAAGCCATTCAGGGCAGGGGGGGGGGGGGGGGCAGACCACGGAAAAAGAGCATATACTCGCACTAGCAGTCCCGTCATGACATGACGAAGCATGCATGTCGTGAAGGCCGAAAGCCCGAGATGGGAGAGTTTGAGAGGAGGTGCCTCCCTCCCTTTGGGTGGTGTGCACTTCCCTGTCAACTCCCTCATTGAATTTTGAAAGCTCCCAGAGCGGATTTGGTGTGTATTTTTTGGTGTGTATTTTGGCTTCAGTTAGAAAATATATCATTGAAAAAATGTGAGTGACGAATCTAGTAAGGGCATTGTCTGCCACCTCTCGCCCCCATGGCGCGATGGCAGGGAGGCCATCTCTCCCCTCTGTCCCCGTGTTTGCGGCGTCTCTGTTCCAAATTGGCGATGCAACAGCCCGAATCGGGTTCTACCGACCTCCATTTGGATGATTGGTTGTGCCTGTGACACAAGTCCAAGTATCAAATCTATTCTGGCAAGAAAGTACATGATTACTGGCAAGAGAGAATCGATGTCTTAGACTCTAACCCTGATGATGAAAATGTCCCGAAGGGGACAAAGATTATGGGGGATCCACCCCTCCCCCATTAGCGTAGCCAAGGGGTGCATAGGAGGGGGTGATTTACAGTGCCGCCCCCCCCCCAAAAAAAAATGTGAAAATTAAAGCATCAGAGGGTCCCAGAATTTGAGGGTATTGAATTTTCAAAATTTTCTCTGCAACCCCTCCCCTCGAACCCACACCAATGAGAAGGTGATAAGTAGGCTTCAGGTGTGGTGGGTATGACCTTCCCGTATATGGGGGTTCGGGGGAGCTCACTCGAATCCTCACCAGTGGGGAGAGACTTACAAATCCCCACCTCAAGCATAGGGCCTCGGATATGTCTGCGGCATATAACGACCTGGCACCCCTACCGTCAGTAGGAAATCCTAGTTACACCCATGCCCCCCTCCCCTCCCCTCCCCTCCCCCCTTATCTGCTCACCCGATTATCGGCCAGTGATTCGAATACACATTAAATGAATCGTTTCACACTGGACTTGGATAATATTAGCCTTCTTCTCTTAATAATGAATAATGCACTAAAAGTATTGTCTTGAAGAAGAAGACAGTTTGCAGATGTGTTTTCTAATGGACATAACTTCTCAACAATAGAATTTGTTTCATAAATAAAACATATCTTTTATAAAATATACAATTGAAATCCTTGGTCGATAATTAAAGCCGGAAGATCAGAATCTTTGCTTATTATTGACAACGTTTAATACGAACTCTTGGACAGGACTGACCTCAGCAGGAGCAATTGAACTAACACGAAAATTAGTGTCTCGTTGTGATCTCCCGAGTCCACCTAGAATGTTTAATGGTTTCAAAGTAATCCTTTAAATACCCATTATCATTGGGTTTGAAAATATTGACCACCACTTGTGAAAAACAAGAACGATACAATTCGTCAAGATTAACCCACTATGTCTTGTGTTTTGAAGTTTGCCGATCCACTCATTTACCTTCATCTGTCGGCGAATTTAGTTTGCGTGTGGATTTTCGGTGAAATAATATTTGTTGTGTACAGTACATAGAGCATACTTAAAATCTCCACGGTGTGGTGTTTCCACCCAATCAACATTTAATTTATATTCTGTGAAATATAGAACAGGAGAACGCGCGAAGTGCGAGCCAAGGGACCGTCGGGTTCAACCTGGATGTCCTTTGGCTGAAACTCTGCTGGCACTTCTTATGCTTTTTGTGTGGATGAAACCTTACTCTGCGAGTTTGTCGGTGATAATCCACTGCACATACGTTGTTAACAATTCATCACTCTGACTTATCGTCGAAAAAAGCCTATCTACCTTGATCCCAACGAGAACAAATGCCTCCTGATTTCTGTCCCTCAACTCGAAGTAACTCCTGTAACAATTTCCGATTATTACAGAATACTGAACTTACCCATTGATCAGACACTACGTCGCATCTAGTTTACAAAGTCATTAAGGTCAGAAAGTTGGCTGAAGGTGCCGGAGAAAAAGTTTCCATACCAAAGTTGATATTCAGACATTCAAATGGATCCACCTTCTGTCGTATATTTCGAGAACATATTAAAAAGTATCGGCTTTTTCGTTAACTTGACCGAAAAATATAAAGTACCCGTATTGGGTTTTAAAGCTACTCACTATATTTTCTCGCGAACGGTCTGCGCGGGAGGGAAAACTCATTTAAAATAATGAACATTGAACAGAAATCCATACCTTATGTAACTGTCTCCTCATGTAACGATTGGAAACGATACAGGAACTACTTGTCTTTTACAAAATGTTTAAAATTCAACTCAAAACGTGTCTAATTACCCATGATGTTGATGTTGGTTTGAAAGTTGACCAAATAGTGTTCATTGGTGTATTAGTAGTAGGAGGTGCGCCATTTGATGTAGATTAACCGGAGGTGGTTCGGAGGTGGTTCAACCACCTCCGTCAAGGGGAGTCGAAGGAGGTTTTGGGGTGAGGCGAAGGAGACAAGGATGCGGCCATATTTTTAAAAAATTAATATTTTAATTTTAATTGCTATGATGTAGCATATTTTTTAATAATTTTAATTGCTATGACGTATCCTTCCTAACAATTGAAAGGAGGTATCAACTAATTTTAATTGCCATGACGTCATACCCACTCTTAATGCTGAACAGTGCTATGATGGAGTAATCCATTCCCCCTCTTTTAAATTTTAATTGCTATGACGTAGTCCCCCTAACAATTGGCGTAAAATTATATATTCATAATTTTCGTTAATTAAATAATTTTAAATTAAATTTAATGGAGTAACAAGCTGTTAATTCTCGTTAAAGAATTTTTAAAGGAACTAAATGTTCATTTAATATATTAATAATTTTCATTAAATAGGTTTAAGAGAATTAAATGACATATGTTCATTTAATATAATATATTAATAATTTTCCTTAAAGAATTAAATAAGTTTAAGGGAATTAAATGACATATGATCATTTAAAGTATTTAAATAACAACAAAAAGTTTCAAAGTATTTATCAAATTAATTTCAACACCAACAAAAAGTTTTAAAGTATTTAAAGTATTCAAATGGTTAATTATACTCCAAAACAGGTGTTTGAAGTCAACAGGCGAGACACAATGTGAGAAATACATGTATATGAAATGCTTCCATAAAGCAGCATTGAAAAGTGTCAACGCACGTAATTGGGGACCTATTGTGTTTGGGAACAATGGGCCACCTACCATCTCTTCACTTATACGTCAATGAAATTTATATGAAGGAGACATGTTTGTTTGTTTTTTTCTCGTTCATTACGGTCTGTCGCTTATTAAGGTGTTAAACATTTAATTGTGGACCAGTGCATTTAAAATTGACAAAATCAAGTAATGTCCGGCCATTCCTTTTTCTCAAAGGTGATGACAATAATCGCTTTTAACTCAGGTAAAATGGAAAGACGCTAATATTAAGGTGATAACCCTGCGATTTGTTTGTTAATCATAAACTATCACCCCATGGTATCGTGTTTTACTAGCCTATATCAAATGTTATTTTTGGAAGTTTACTGAAGAATAAGCCAGCCATCTAACAGGGGAAGTGAAAACATGAAAGAAGTACCATTGCTAATTACTCACGTAGGAGCGCGATAGTCTTGTGTACTAAGACGTACTGCTCGTCGAGGGTGTACTTACCTTCAATCAGTACTAACCCTATGTGGAGTATGCCAGTTGCTTGCCTTTGCTCAGTGGTTCTCATTGGTTTCCTCCAACAGTCCGACACGATGTGACCCTGACTGCCATAAGTTTCGTTAAAACCCCAATAAATAAATAACTACCATTCTATCATAAACGTTTCGACCCTTATCCCAAACATTTATCATAACAGGCCTAGTCCCCTTCCGAAGTACAAGTTTTGTGGGGGAAAATCAGCAGTATCCGCCTTTACACACCCCTCTCATTGTAAAAGTTTTATAAACAGTGTGATCCGATTAGCCGCAAAAATGGGAAGAGGATACGCGACTCTGTATTATCCACCAAAAATGCAAGATAGGTGTGTACTTGGGAAAAATAACCTCCAAGAGCAACTTGAAAAATTTCAGCGTGCCGAAGGTACGGAAAATGTGTGGTTTGAAAGCCATTGCGATCTGAATAATGTATGAATCGACGAGAGTTGTTTGGGTTGAGTGTGCTCATTGACAGTGGGTTCAGGACCTCGACCTGCAAGGGGACAAGGACTAGGAATTGTGCATAACTCTAAAAATTATGTGTTTTATTTAGAAATGTGGACATACTTATGGTAGTACCAAAATCGCAATTTGCGCCCCCCCCCCCCCAACATATTATCCAGTTTTAACAAGCTGTGATCCCGAGTTTCAGGTGACGAGTAGACTTGTCATACCTTCTCACTGACAAAAATGAGTAAACTCTGTACGTTTAATTAAAAAACACCGTTAGTTCGTCAATATTCACCCAAAATTCGATGTCCGGGTGTAATGAAATAGTATATTTTCTGCAGACATTCTGTTGAATTTAGATTTATTCATGTGGACGCAGCTGGTTTATAAACCTGTATAAATTTTAATTTTGTTTTCAATTGAGTAAAAAGCGGTATTTGATAGTTACTGATAGACATAAATTTTCACTGAGAGATTTTATGATGCTCAGGTTAGCCTGTTAACATGCGGGATTGACTACCCCACTCAGACCCACCATTTGCCCACTACGAGCACAAATTGCAGTCAACATACAACTCTTCAATCGACTCCCCGCCCATATAACCTCCCTTCACTCACTGCCCTCTTTCAGTCTATATCGACCGTACAACATGGGTCGAAATTAATTGTTATGTTCAAGCATCATATTACAGAGCAAGTTGAAATGAAATCTGATTCATTGAACCATACTACAGCGCATGCCAAAATTAATTCCCATATACAATTTATTTTAAGCATGTCGCTTTGTGGCAATATCAGCAGCTATGACTATAGTGTTACTTTGAGTAAACATTTATTTTGAACAAAACTCAAGACCTTTTTTGTGGCAAATGCCGCTATAAAAACAAGATAATACACGAGAACAACTTGTGTACCTGCATTTTGTTGATAAAATAAGTCTTGTATTAGACCACATTCCCGAATATTATTAATGTACCCTCTTAGTCACAACCAAATCTGTATTGGATCACAGTATCAGAGGGTAGTGTTTGGTTTGAATAATAGCGAAATATTCACAAAGTTGCATTCGGTAATTTACGTAGATTTCCGAAAGTGGGCGAATGTGATAAATGCCGAGAAAGGCACTCGGTAGTTTACGAGATACAACAAATACAACAATGAAAAAATCTGAGATATACTGCATTTTTTTAACAATTGATACTAACCAGAGATCAAAACTAATCAAATTGATTACTAATAAATTACGAATCGATATGAAATCTGCAACCAAGCGATAATTTTGTTGGTCAATAAATTGTTATTCTCTATGAAATCCATGATCAAATGAATATTTTTTTGGTCAATAAGTTACCAACTGATATGAAATATATGGTCAAATGAATACATTTCGGAGTCAGCATATATGTTGCAGGCCGCTTTTTTAGTTGTTTGTAATGGCTACTGTTCGGAATGTCGCCCTATTGGTAAGAGCTTCCACTTGTCGGTCCAGTTTTATGCTAATTGATTGGAGATTCGAGTTGTCATTATGGCTTGTTGGTGGGATTTTTCTGCTTGTTTGTTGGTTTTTCTCATTACCGATTGATAGATAGTACACTCTAATGTGCCTATGGGCTACGTGGTAGTGTAAACCTGCTCTCTGGCCTTTATCCTGGCTTGAGACAGGTAAAGCATCTTCATGCTTTAGGGCAATAACGGCCTTTTTTATTTTGTTTGTTGCTGGTTTTTCGCCTATCTTTTCCCTCTACACTCCGCTACCACGGATTCCATTCAGCTTACACAGTCTTTTCTGGTTGTTTTCTTTAGAGGCTTGTCCATCGCATCTTTGCAGAGGTGCTGTTTCCTCAAATAAAGTCCACGCGTTCTTTATTTCTCATTAGACCTCTTGGGATATGTCGATCTTTAAGGATGTTTGCCAAAATATCCCATCCTGTTGGTTGAAAATCTTCTCTTTTTCGCAACAGATCATTTATTAGATCACTCATATTCGATCCTGAAGTTGTGAGGCCATTATACACGATTTGGTCTTTCTCATCCCAGGATAAATTGGGTATATCCTTTATTATCTGGAGCAACAAATGCGCCCTCCTCTTCATAGATTCTTGTACACACGTCAGCAGGTCGATATTTGTCTCTTTTTCCACTGAAAAAACTAGTCTTTATGGAGTGTGGTTTGGTGTTCTGATTGCGCAAGTTTGAATGTCGCTGAAGGATTTCTTTGTAGAGCATCACTTTGTCTTCAGTACTCGGTGTTGAAGATTGAGTAATTGGCCTCATGTCCCAGTCTATGGGTGGGACATCTGCAACATTTGGGGGGGGGGGAGGGTGTACTTCCTGTAATTGCTCACTCCCCCATGGTTCGATACATTGAATTCTGCTTGGAGGTAGGATGGGCAAGTCATCTTCATCTGCAGGTTTTTCCCTCAGTGATTCCCCCAAAACTCGCTGTTTTACTGGTTCTAGTTTATTTGCGACTCCAAAAGTATTAACACTCGTGAATGCATTGCACCAACTAAAGTCTGATTTTATATCAACTGGAGGGTAGAGGAGTTGGTTATAGGTAGATCTGACTGTACATTCACGTGTATTTGCATTATCTCTCATTATAGGACGTCTGTTGTTTTCATTTTTGTGTAAAGCTTGTCTGTGTCGATAATAATAAGTTTTATGCAAGTAATATTTTTGACACAATTCACAGACATAGCGTGAATCCATCTTATTTGGAAGAGGGCTAATAGATTTGTTGGCGAGGATTGCAATGCTCTTCCATTTATATATAGGAATAGGGTGGGTGGTACCCCGACCTGTCAATTGCTGATTGGACATTTATATACCAAAATTAGAAGTAATAGGATGGGTTCTACCCCATCCCACTGACCATTGACTGCTTCAAACTCTCCCGCAGTGCATTGTGGGACATTACAGTCATTGGGCCCTGCAGTAAAATTAGTATTTGCTCGACTTCACACAACTTGACACAGTTTACTCAAAAAACATCAAAGTCACATTTATGACAAGTCGAGACAGCACACCTCAGCTCTCCACTCCACCTTGCTAACATACCATGCTTATCAATGTTACAGAAACAAATACTACCGCTACCCCACTTGTGCAATTAGAGAATGGTACTTCTTTCATGTTTTCACTTCCCCTGTTAGATGGCTGGCTTATTCTTCAGTAAACTTCCAAAAATAACATTTGATATAGGCTAGTAAAACACGATACCGCGAGGTGATTTTTTTATGATTAACAAACAAGTCACAGGGTTATCACCTTAATTTTAGCATCTTTCCATTTCACTTAAGTTAAAAGTGATTATTGTCATCACCTTTGAGAAAAATGATGGCCGCATATTACTTGATTTTGTCAATTTTAAACGCACTGGTCCACAGTTAACTGTTAAACGCCTATGGGCTGTTTTGATAAGTGACAGACCGTAATGAACAAGAAAAAAAAACATGCCTCCGTCATTTAAATTTCACTGATGTATAAATGTAAAGGGGTGTAGGTGACCCATTGTTCACAAACACAAAAGGTCCCCATTTACGCGCCTTGACACTGTTCAATGCTGCTTTATGGAAGCATTTCATATACATGTATTTCTCATATTGTGTCTCACCTATTGATTTCAAAAACCTGTTTTGGAGTATACTTACCCATTTGAATACTTTAACCCTTTACCTAACATGAAAAGCAGACGACACTTGCAAAAATAATTCTTGAATAACTATTTTTTTTCATTTTTTGTCTCAAAACATAGGTTATGACCCCTCATTGGAACGAGCTCGTTCCAATGAGGGGTCATAACCTATGTTTTTGAGACAAAAAATGAAAAAATAATTAAAATTAATAAGCGATTTTTGAGAATAGCGCTGTCCGGTTTTGGCCGTTACGTTGGGTAAAGGGTTAAATACTTTAAAACTTTTTGTTGGTGTTGAAATTAATTTGATAAATACTTTGAAACTTTTTGCTGTTATTTAAATACTTTAAATGATCATACGTCATTTAATTCCCTTAAACGTATTTAATCCTTCAACGAAAATTATTAATATATTATATTAAATGAACATATTGTAGCGTTTCCTTTGGGTAGAGTGAGTGCTACAATAATTATTTATGGGTCCTTGGATTTATCCCTGGAAGAATCACCCAAACACAAATGTGGAAGACGAGTAGTTTTATATTGATATAGAAAGGCACACATGAACATGAATGCAAATAAGAAATGATGGTGCGCCAGTATCTCTGGGCTCAACCACACGACCGTTCACCTTGAGAACTTCACAGAATCTGTCTCGTGGCGTCGAGAGTTACTCCCTGACGTCACTAGGTATAGCCAGTATCAATAAGCGTGTTCGAAGTATATCGTGTTCTGAAAAAGTTATACTACATTACCCCCTCCCCATGAGACTGAACGTCCCTTGTTCAGAGTTCCAAAACAAATAAAGTTGAAAGTTTTTTTTTAAAAAAAACCCTGCACTGTTCTGTTATTCCTGTCCAACAACTTGAACTTCATGCGTCCATCTCCTGGGCCTCACTGTACCGTCGCTCCTGTCCCATAGCAGCCGTTAAATCATCAATAACCTGTTGCACGAGTGTATAGAAATTTATAATCTACAAGTCCATACCTTCAGAATAATTAACAGTTTTTGTCCCATCTGGTTCCGTAACAGTTTTTATCTGAATGCCTTTGCCAATGTGAGCGTTAGATACTTCAATTACCGGCTCTGAGTGTTCGTTGCTTTCAACATCCGACAAGCGGATTGTCGACCCCTGCGAAGCACGCTCTGGTATCTCATTTTCTTCATCCCTAAATAACCCATCACTGTCAATATCTAGAATATTATACACCACGTCCGATTCATTCACCAGGAAATTAGGGCTTAGTCCAGTTCTCGACCAACTATCCAGAGAAGACGGGGTACTGGCGTCACTATTCTTCTCTTCAGACCATATCTGGTTCAGACTCGTGAGACTCCTATTATTGTCCCGACTATTAACTCTGCCTCCGCAATCTTCTACCCAACTCCGTCGAGTGCCCTGCAACTACTCCTGTCACCGTCATAACCAGTGGAGCTTCTCCGATCCTTTGAATTACTCCTGTTAGCACCTTGCCAACGTCTCTGACTCTCCTGGCCACTGACACCTCCACGGGCCCTCGAACTACTCCGGTGAACACCACGCCGGTTACTCCTGTCACTCGTATGTCCAGTGACTCCAGTGGAACTTCTACGGTCCCTTGACCTACTCCTGTGTGTACAACTCCGATCACTTCGTACGCCCTTATGCGAACGCCTGCCACGAAATTCATTGTATTCCTCCCTATCAGTCTCTTTCCACACACTCCCCAATATCTCTCTTCGAACCTCCTCCAAACTCCATCCATGCTTTCTCAACAAATGTTCCTTGTAAAAATGCTTCCTCTGAAACCTTTCTCCACATTCTGAACACTGTCTTTTACACCTTCATGTGGTCCGCTTGCTGCCCCTCGATTAGGAAGATTTATCTCAGGATCACGGACAAATGGACTCCGGTATCTTCGTCTCCTGTTGTGTAAATTCTGGCCTGCTCCACGCATTTCACGTGGAATCCGATCCACCAAGACCCTGTCTGCTGATCGCCGTCTGCACCGGCTTTTCTCAGCTGAACTCCGATCTCTGATAGATGGACTCTGATTCATCGGAGGCCCATCCACTGGACTCTGGTCCTTTCGACTGCGGTCAGTCGGACGCAGGTCCTCTAGACGCTTGTCTGCGGAATCCTGGTCCATTGGGCTCCTGTCAGCCGGACTCTCTGATCCGCAAGACTCCCGTTAGCTTGACCCACGTCTGGAGATTTCCTGAGTTGTATATCTTGAAGTGTGAGGTCATTTTCTGGAGTCGATGTAGTATCTAACAACCCTCTTTCTAGTTGAAACCATGTCACAGTCTTTATTCCTTTGTACAGCTTGAGTCTATCTCCATGAACGACCAGTGGCGTACTTTTGGACAAACTTTGAACTTCGTAAACGACGTCAGATAGTTTACGCACATCTACCCATGGTCCCGTCCAAAGCCGATCGAATTTTGCTGACCTTCCTTTGCTCTTTCTATATTGGTTCAGCCGCACAAGGTCACCCACCTCCAGAATTGTTTTGCTGACTTTCCTGTCATATTGCTTCTTCTGTCTTTTCGCACTTCGCCCCAGCTTCTCGCGAGCAAGAATGTGTGCGTCTTCTAAATCGTTCTGTAATTGTTTTACTACAGTCATTTCACAAGTGTCATCATCCTTCACCAACCGTTTAGTCACAACATCCAATGGTATGCTCATCTCGTTCCCAAACACCTTTCTAAAAGGTGTGAATCCAGTGCTGTCATGATTGTGGCGTACTGTTGTAAGCTATGGCAATATAGTCCAATTTTAGGTCCCGATCTCGTTGATTCTTTTCAACCATTTTTGCTAACATTCCTTGTATTGTCCGATTCATTCGCTCCACCATGCCATCAGAACGAGGGTGGAATGGGGTAGTACGGCACTTGTCAATCCCCAGGAATTCACACATTTTCCGAAACACAGCACTCTCATATTGCGTTCCTTGATCCGAAAATATCTCCATTGGGCACCCATAATGTCTTATCCACCTACGAAAGATCAAATCTGCAACCGTCTCAGCCTTCATGTCACTCATTGGTATCATTTTCACAATTTTTGTGAAATATTCCTGTACGACTAAAATGTACTTATTTCCTGAATCTGTTGTTGGGAATGGGCCAGCGATGTCCGTGGCTACCCGTTCAAAGCATCCACCAACATTATAAGAACACAGTTCATGTTTTCGGCTTTCTTGTGGATCCTTCCTCTCTTCACAGATGTCACACATTCGAACGTAATCAGCTACAGACGAATGCATCTTTTCCCAATAGTAAGCACACAGCTGTGCCCTTCCCCATGTCCGTTGTATTCCTTGATGGGCAGACGCGGAGGCGCTGTGTAGCTGCCACAACACTGCTGGTCTCAATACTTTTGGAGTCACTATTTACCACCTTGAGGATGCTGCGTCTTTCCACAAGTAGCATAGAATTGTCTTTCTAACTCTCAGCAGTTCCCATCGCGCTACCCAAAACTTAATTTGTGGGCTCATGTGGGAAATTTCGGGCCACTCAGACTTTTGTCGTCCAGCTTCAACCCAGGTCAAGATTTGTCCAATGTGTTGATCAGCTAGCTGCTCCTGTCTTATGAAACCTTCTGTTCAATTGTCACACCCTACATCGAGTTGTTGAATGGGTTTACTCAGTCTTGGATGATTTGTTTTCTTGCCTCTCTTAGTATCTGTAGTGACATCAGCCGCATCAGCAACCATTCCACTAATCGTTCGGTGCCCTTCATTCTCCTATTCACTATCCGCATCGCCTCCTGAATGGACAGGGAATGCTTGAATTACATCTGCACTGGTGCTTTTCGAAATGCACACTGGGCTCCAGTCACAAGGATTCTGATCCACTGAACTCCAGTCACAAGGATTCTGTTCCACTGGACTCCAGTCACTGAGACTCTGGTCCTCTCTTCGATCTGTCGCATCCCTTTCACTGGGTCCACTGTACTGATATTGAGTTGGCAGGTGACACTGGCTACAGGACATGGCTTTGTTGGGACATAACCGGGACATTGCGTCTGCATTTGTATGCCGCTTACCTGTTCGGTGTTGTATCTTGAAGTCAATCTGGCTCATAGTCTGTAACCATCGACACATTTGACAGTCAGGTTCTTTAAACCGGTGAAGCCAGGTTAATGACCCATGATCTGTCCTTAACAGGAACCACCTTCCTATGAGGTAGTGTTTGTAGTGCTGCACAAAATAGATTATTGACAACATTTCTTTCCTTGTCACGCAATAGTTACGTTCTGGCTTGGCCAGTGTTCTGCTCCCATACGAAATAACAGTATCCACATCACCCTGTATCTGTGATAAGACTACTGCAATTGCGAACTCACTTGCGTCGGTGTCTAAAATGAAGGATACCCAAGCACAGGCGGCTCCGTAAGACGCTGTTTGAGCTCTAGAAATGCACTTTCACAGTCTTGACTCCACTTGAAGGTTTTTCCTTTCCCAGTAAGCTCACAGAGTGGTTTAGCTACCTGTGCATAATCTCTAACAAACTTCCGAGAGTACGTAGTCAATCCCAAGAAAATCCTCGTATCACGGATAGTGGTGGGCCGAGGAATGTCTTTTATCGCTCTGCCTTTGTCAGGATCGGCAGCCACACCACTACGGGACACTACATGACCCAAGTACGATACTTCCGTCCTACACAACTGACACTTCTTTGGTTTTAATTTCAAACCTGCAGCACCCAATCGATCCAGAACATGATCCAAGTTTTGAAAATGTCCATCCACGTCTTTACCATACACTATGATATCGTCCAAGTACAGAACAGCTATATGCCACTGAAGTCCTTGGAGGACCCTTTCCATAATGCGCTCGAACGTCGAGGGCGAATTGCAGAGGCCCATGGCCATGGTCACATATTGGTAAAGACCTCCACGAGGTGTTGCAAACGCAGTTTTCTCTTGATCCTTTTCAGCCATGTGAATCTGATGATATCCCATTGACAAGTCCAACGATGAAAACCACCTGGCCCCACACAAAGCGTCAAGATTATCCTCCACGCTCGGAATAGGATAGCTGTCCTTTATTGTCTTCTCATTGAGCTTCCTATAGTCTACACACAACCGCCACGATGTATCTTTCTTCTTGACCAACACATATTGTGCAGACCATGGACTAATTGAATTCTCAATCACTCTAGCATTTTCCAGTTTTCTAATCTCCTCGTCCAGAATTTCCCTTTTGAAAATCGGTATTCTCCTTGGTGGCTCTCGAATGGGTGATGGATCAGAAATCTGATCTCATGCTGACCCATCTTTGTTCGACCCAGATCAGGGGGTCCTGTCGAAAAACTGTTTGACCTTATAAGAAAGTTCTTCAACTTGTCTTGCTGTTCTTTTGTCAGATGTTCACACCCACCTTTATATACCTGCTGCAAAAGCATCGGTACTTCAGTCGATTCTGGCACATTCTCCTTGACATGGTTGACTCCACTATATTCTACGGGGTCGAACAATTCTCCAACACTATCTATTGGAGTAAACAGGGCAACATGCGAATGTCTGTACACCACCACATCCTCTTCATTAGGGTTGAAGACACGCGCAAATACTGTGCCAGAGTCGGAACTCCCAATAGTTCTTGCAAGTCCAAGGTGGTACTTCTCCATAAATTTAATTTCCGGACTCACAACACCCCAGGTGGCAACATCGTTTTCCTTCCTGGTCGTACCGCATTTGATACCAGCTTCGTGTTTTGAAGGGATGATGACTGTTTCCAAACATACCAGTCTACATGACTTTGGCACCCCTCCATCTGTTTGCAATGGACATTTCGTAGAGCCAATAGTTAAAGTCCTTTCATCCAAATCCCAAATTTGTCTTGACTCCACCAATAATTAAATCCATGCCAGTGACTATGTTACCGAACACCACGTTTAATCGTGCGACTCCCAAAACATCCAAAGGTCTGCCATCTGCCACTGAAAATTACTTTTTTCATAGGTGCTAACGGAGACCTGTCTCCAGCTGGTATCTTGTAGAAAGTATCTTCGGTTAAAAATGTACTTCTGGCTCCAGTGTCTATGAGCCAAACCACAGGAGTCCCTTCAACGTAGCCACGAACAAACATACCACCCAATCCGTTGCTTTTTATTACAATAGCGAATTTCTCTCCTTATGTCACAGCTTTCTGTGAGGCACCACTCCCCGAGTCAATAATTGTGTTTTCACTCTTACTAATGCAATGGGTGCTCCGCGGAACCTCCACTGACTCTCCTGTCCCAGGCCTTTCTCCTGATCGGACACCCCCCCCCCCCCCCCCGGCCTACTGGAGCTGTCCTTGTCTATTTAAAGTATCTCTTACTCCGTGTCCGGGCAACCCCGATAACTTCTGTCCATAACTACATTGGCTCTTTGATTGATATGCGTTCTCCGTCTTACCGCCAATATTACCCCTTTTACGTCTACGGCGGAATCTTCTCCGTCGATTAGTTCCTACTTGTGGCCAATCCACATGCTTCTCCTCATCCTGCTCGATTATGTGAATTCGGTTCCCACCTAATGGCCGCGATTTATAATCTTGCTCACTAGCAATAGTTGCTTCCTCTTCTATAGCATTTTGTATAGCATCACAAAGTGTCTGCTGTCTCGTCCTTTTTACCATCAGCCGGAAAGACTCGTCTCCACACTTGTTAAGGAAAGCTTTGAGAGACTTCGCTTCTACTATATCCGGATTTCGTGAATATGCTCTCCTGTATAAATCGACAATGGCCTGTCCCAAATCTCTCAGACTCTCACCGAATTTTCGAAACCGTGCTCTTACTTCTATTTCGTACGCTTCCTTCAAAGCTGAATGGCCAAATCGTTCCTCCATACTTTTTATGAATTTATCCCAATTATTCCTCACCACAACTGGAAGTCCATTCGCATACGATTCTGTCTGACCTCTTATGGCAAGAAAGAACATAATTCTTTACCTCTCTTCATCCCAGTCATTTATTTTGGAAACATTCTCGAAGTGAATAATCAACTCAGACCAGATATCACTATTGGCGTCCTCAAATGTTCGTGTCACAGCCACCTCCATCCTCTTGACATCTCGCTCAGCGTATTTCCTGTGGTCTGAACATGTGAGACGACAATGGTCACCAGAAAAATTAGGATTCATCGAGGGTTCATGGTTTCTAGCATCTCGATTTTCATGTATTCTGGAAACGTGAGGATAATGTTCCATAGGTGCACAATAAGGCTGTTTAATCTGGTTATTTATCACTGGACCAGCATCGCTGGGTATATTCTTTACCAGTTTAACTATCGCCGATATCAGGATGCATGTTATTATCCCCATAAGTCCTGTCATGGTGTATTGTTGTGAATACTTCACAGCTGCGCAGTCGGGGTACATATACCACATCACTGCTACCAAGAAAGCACACGAAAGTAACAATCCCAGCCACGTAATGCTAAATATCAACCACTGTTTGTTTTCTGTTCCGTGTTGAGGGTCTCCAGTAACACGCTGATTTGAATATCCACGTGAACGTTCACAAAACATTGAAGACAACTGATCTGGTATTGTGTGGGATGTTAAATCTTTCCCCAACTTCTGTGTTCCGGCCAGAGATCCACTAGATGCATTATCCCAATTAAATTGGTCGTATTCCGAAAATGTGCCTTGGTGACCCAATCCCTTCCTCATTTCGCTTGTTTGACGCTCGGGATAGCCGTAATTCAAAGCAAATGCCACACTATGGTCCCTGTTGACATGCGCGTAGTTTCGAGTATCTTTCTCCTGTGTCAGAGGAATCACGTTTCCTTCCCTGTTGGACACATCCATGCTTCGTACTGGAGTATGAACTTCCAGATGTTCTGCTGGATTGCGTTTGCCCCTACAGGGATCCTGTCGTTTATACCTCTCCAACGTGGAGTCAGAACTCATGGGTGTAGAAATGTTATAATCATAACAAACCTTGCCTGATGGAGTGACATTATCAAAATGGTTCCAGCCATCTGCTACAGGACCATACGTTCTGTCAATCTCATTCCTCTCCGGTGACTCCAGTGCTCCTCTGGACAGCAATGTCTCCATTGGCCACTTTGCACCCGGTATCTCCTGCGTATCCAGTGAAATCGCACTTCCTGCCTCCAGTGTATCCAGTGAGGTCGAACTTTCTAATGTCTCCATTAGTTTCTTGATTTCCATCGGAATTCCATTCTTTACAATTTTCACCACTTCCAGTGCATTCCATTATTTATTGGGAAACTGAATGGCCGATCTTATTTCCACAATGAATAAATCCCAAATATCTGCCACCAATTGTAGCGTTTCCTTTGGGTAGAGTGAGAGCTACAATAATTATTTATGGGTCCGTGGATTTATCCCTAGAAGAATCACCCAAACACAAATATGGAAGACGAGTAGTTTTATATTGATAAAGAAAGGTACACATGAACCTTGAGAACTTCACAGGATCTGCCTCGTGGCGTCGAGAGTTACTCCCTGACGTCACTAGGTATAGCCAGTATCAATAAGCGTGTTCGAAGTATATCGTGTTCTGAAAAAGTTATGCTACAATATGTCATTTAATTCCCTTAAACTTATTTAACGAAAATTATTAATATATTAAATGAACAATTAGTTCCTTTAAAAGTTCTTTAACGAGAATGAACAGCCTGTTACTCCATTTAAATTTAATTTAAAATTATTTAATTAAAGAAAATTATTAATATATTATATTACGCCATTTGTTAAGGGGACTATGTCATAGCAATTAAAATTTAAAGGAAGGGGTTTACTCCATCATAGCACTGTTCAGCATTAAGAGAGGGTATGACGTCATAGCAATTAAAGTTAGTTGATACCTCCTTTCAATTGTTAGGGAGGCTACGTCATAGGAATTAAATTATTGAAAAGTATGCTACGTCATAGCAATTAAAATTATTTAAATTACAATATTGTTTTATAAATATGGCCTCACCCTTGTCTGCTTCACCCCTCCCTATAACCTCTTTCCACTCCCCTTGCCGGAGGTGGTTGAACCACCTCCGAACCACCTCCAGTCAATCCACATGTATATGTGAAATTGGAGTTCATAATTTAATAAAAACACAAGAAAGAGCTATTACATCACAAAAATGTTACAAGACATACCAGTTCTTGTTACATTATATACGTTCTTGACAAACATTGTTTTTTTTATAAATATTTTTTGATATGGATGTGTTTAGTTTTAAAGTGGCATTTTCTTGCACAGAAGTTGAAAAAGGTGTAATGTTAATATGGTGTTGCGTTTGTAAGAAATGTTATTTTTGTTACATGATATACAACATCTGTTACAGGACACACAAGATTATGGTACATAACTATTCTGGTATGGGAGATCAACCCTGGGTTGACATATATTATATTTTTGTTTATTATAACCCAGTGTCTCATAAATTAAGTTTTTGCTCTGATTTATTGTCAGCAGTATTTAAATTAATTGCATGTGTGGATAATATTGTCCACCTATTGATTTGCGCCTGTCTATCGACTGTATGATACATTCACTTAACTTCCGAGGTACAGTTTGATCCGCCGAAATGCATCAAAAACAATCTAAGTCATGTTTACAAATACATGTCTGCTTGATAAAACCAACATAGATTACGAATGTCTCAACAGTAACAAGACAGTTTGTTCACGAATGCCCCAATGTTGGAGGAGAAAACCTCTTTATTTTATTTAGCTGTTGAAGTATTGCTTCATTCTAAGAATTAAATTCATTCATATTTATTCTATTCGCATCTCTTGAAAAAAAAATGCAACTGTTGGTTCTACTAACTTCATCCTCTCGGTTTTACCCGATTTTCAATTTCTTTTGTTAGCTATGAAACCAGGCCAAACACTAAGTATTGTGGTCTCGATCATTCGATAATTAAATATTTTCTAAATATCAAGTATGTCTACCCTGTAACACGTTACATATAGAGTCACATGTTAATATAACAATAACATGATTTTGAATGGCTTTACAGTGTATTAACGGCTCAATAGAAATGGTTAACAGCCCAAGAGTTTATTAGCGGCCCGCGACGAAGTCGAGGGCCGCTAATAAGCTCAAGGGCTGTTTACCATTTCTGTTGAGCCGTTGATACACTGTAATGCCCGACAAAGTCATGTTATTTCTATTATTGCCACTTTCGTACATCGGGGACATTACAATTAAATTATATGGAATATAAGATAAATAAATGAAGTTTGACGTTTTAGAATTAAAAAAACAGCGACACTATCGTCTGATTTGTTGACAAACAAACCGGGTAACATGACTATCGTTTGATCAGTCTACGGCGAAATTTGGGAAGTTAGATGATGAAATATATCTTCGAAATGCGAACTTTAGGCAAGGAGTTTATTCATCAAAGATGTCATCACTTACTTTGCGTGTATCGCTTCCTATATCTGATACATTATCTATCTGTGACACAAAGGGAAACACTTGAAACAAATGTGTTAATTGTGTTTACAAATTAAAAAAAATCCGAATTGAATTTCGATCCAAATGGAAATCTGGGAAAAATATTGTTGATCGGTTGAGAGATGTGACGTCATTGTCTATATTTAGACGTGTCGGGCTGTTATAGTCAATAGCGGCCCAACACGTCACATGACTTGTACTTGTTGAGCATTACGAAGTTTCAACGCCCGACAAAACATCGTTAATGTGCTAGGAACGCCCGCAAAAGTGATAATAATTCTGAATATTTCCCCGTATCTTTTGAGCATCCAGTCTCTTTGATTTTTTAAAACTAACGGAAACTTCATTACGTTTCCGATGAGCACAACCATGATCACAACCATGATCGCAACGATATCTGTTCTCCTGCGTAACGACCATTGTAGCAGGTGGGAATTTTACGTTTTTTTATTTGAATTCCTAGTTTGCTAATTGAAGGTTTTTTCATGTTAAATGTTTGGTCTGAAACAAAGAAATTTGCGATTTGAAATCCTTGTCCTGATGCATATACTTTTTTAGAGGAATGTATATTATATACATTAAAACAAATTTGGAAAAAATAATTTGTTCACGATCAGTACTATTAGGGAAATATGTAACTGCCAGAAAATCGATACTCGTCGTGTTGTTCCTTGTATACTGCTGCAAGTTCATATCAAAAGGTGCTACTTCATCCATTTTCTGAACATGGGGTGATGATTTGAATTATAGTTACAGTGAATACAATTCGACTGCATTACAGATACTGTGAGACAGATATAAATCCACGCATGAATGCCATGAAATTCTTATTAACTACAAGGTAGGCCCGCATAGAATAACAAACAAATATCACATTATGAAAATATTTCCTTTTCAATTTCCACCTCCATGAAATATGGACATAATTTGATGTCGCCTCATGCCGGCAGTCTATGCAATCAGATCTATTTTAAATTTTGGTGATTTTCACGAAATTTCACATAGCAATAGGTGATGGGCTGCATCAATTTTGGGGGCCCCAGGGAGAACCCAATAGGGGCCCACCTGGAATTTTCCCGGTGGACCATTCGGTCAGTCTGCCTCTCTGACTATATATAATTACTTAAGAAAATTAATCAGTCCACAGTGAAATTGAGACCAAAATTGGGTTGTAGCGCATTCAGGGGGTGGCCGGAAAAAAATGCAAGACATTAGATTGAATGTTTTAAGGTCACCCAATTTTTGCACCCACCCATCCTAATTTGCAATTGTTTTTTTTTGGTTTCAGACCACCCAGACCCTAAAACAAATGATTTCAAGAGTTTGCTGCTCTATGGACAGAAAAGTCATGTAGCGCTTTTTCGGACTACGAATCCTGCCCCAAGTTGTTGATGGTTTTTGTCCTAAAAGTTCAAATATATTTTGTGTCTCTAAATCAGACACCCAGAGTGGATATGTGACCGACAATTTGCAGTAAATTCTAAATTTTTTAATCAATGTAAGCTTGCACTGCTTCATGTATAAATAAATCCAGCAAGTGCTTAAACCACACTGAATCTGGATCAGTAACTTTGATGGCTGGAAGTTCTGTGTCTCATGGTAAGCAGGTTAATTTGAGTGCTTACTTATACTCACGGGTCAGTGACGTATACTAGTTGAAAAGGTGAACAAAGAAAAATATTAAAACAAAATAATATCAGTATACATGTACCTGAGCTCAGTGCTCAGAAGTGCTCCAGTCAGCTATTTCAGTATTGTTATTGTTGTGGAGATATCTGGTATCACTCTTCAGTTACCAGGTGTAAAGTTTCGAGCTCAGTGGTAATTTATCTTTTGTACCTCGAAATCTAAACCATTCCCTCATTCTTTGGAGAGCCCTCCCCCCTCCCCCCACACACACACCATGAATATCACTCAAGTTTCTCCCTAGGACTGGTCAAATCACTAACACCAATCCCAATTTAGCGAACGAGAGAAACATACATTTTGTCATTCTTTTTCATGGTACCTAGATACCGCATATTGTCTATTAGCACGGACGTAACAACCGTTACGTATTCCCAGTTCCTTATTCGACATTCGTTATCAACCGTTTTTCGGTTGATAACGAATATCGAATAAGGGATTGGGAATAAATAACGTCCCCATTTTAGCTGACTCTGCTATTCAAAACACTGAAATAACATCGCAATGCGCTGTTATTGGTGATTATGGTCTTAACTATGCAGTTATCATGCGTTCTAAACAACATGCGATACAAATTCATCCTCTTTCCTAATATGCGATAAATAATAAATCTTCATTTTCGTTTTCATATGACTACATAATTTCATTAATTTAATCGAAGCAAAAGTAATTTCGGGAATATTGACAAGTGCAGGATGCTCCCAATTTTCTCTTCCCTCATTGATGATCACAACAGATCTCACAACATGACCACAGACTGATATAATACTTTTTTGTATATATGTTATGTGAATCGTTTTGTGCATATTTACCACCCTGAGGAACATGAGGATCAGATAAAAATAATCAGTTTGTTCATATGAGAATGACGAAGCACTTGAAGTCTTGTCCTTTTTTCACAGCCTCTGTTGGTCCTGACCGGGCTTCTAATTTTTTTGTTTAGCCTTTGTTTAACAAACAGATCCGCCCGTGTAATTTAAAAATTGAGCAGTTGGAATTGTTGTAAAAATTCAAACAAAATCATATTATGTGACTCCCTCAATGGAAGAATTATTCCAATGAGAGGTCATATTTTACGTTTTTGTGAAATTTTGTGAAATTTTGTGAAAAATTTGAAAAAACTGCGCGTCCGCACCGCAGCTGCTAAGGATGGTAAAAATGAAACAAATTTCAAGTTCATCAAGGGCAATAACTCTGACAAAAAAATCCTCCTACATACGAAATATAATGTCATTCCAGCAAACATTTTAAAAGTTATTGATTTAAAAAAAATTGTTGGCCATGTCTGAGTGACCGACATTGCCACATGCTAAATGCTGTTAAAATAATTAAAATAACGAATGAACAGGTAAATGGGGACGCAGGAACCGGAGAAAAGGCATTGTGGGCACCTGACTCCCCAACCCTTTTCTTCGAAGAGAGTGGCGCGTTGATCTCTTCGCATACAGACTCGAAGCTACAATCATTAATAAAGACCACAATATCTTAATAATTTATTTATTTATTGGGGTTTAACGACACTATCGACAGCCAGGGTCACCTCATGTCGGACACTTTTACGGGTGGAGAAAGACGGAGTACCCGGAGAGAACCACTGAGCAACTACGAGGAACTGCCAGGCTCCCCAACATACTAACTCCACACAAGTAGTGTTAGCATTGGTTGAAGACTAGTGCACCATCGACGCGCAGTACGCCGTAGTACACAACGCCACCGTGCCCCACCGTGGGCATTGGGGCTGCAGAGTCTTGCCCAAAGACATAACGCGGTTGCCGCAGGTGGGATTCGAACCGCGGACCTCTCGGCTTGCAGCATGCACCTCCACAAACTGAGCCACCGCGCCCCATCTCCATAATTAAGGGCTACTTTTGTCATCTTTGAAGATATCATAACCTTCAGCACAAGTATAAAGTCAGGATTAGAAGTTCGTTTGTACATACTAATAGGAAAAAATAGGACGCAATGGATGGCAAAATCTTTTTTTCGTTATTCAGAATAACTTTCAGGAAAGTTATCCAGTTAAGTCCGCTCCATATGTCACGTTGACTTTGTGTGGGGAAATTTGTAACTGAATACACAATATGGTTCAATGCCGAGAGAGAGAGAGAGAGAGAAAGAGAGAGAAAGAGAGAGAGAGATGTAGGTCAACATTGTCTTTACCATCCCGTCATTGCAATATTACTGGGAAGCAGGCAGGAATGTACAGACTTTGTACACTTAATGTGTGACTAAATATTATTTCCTCATTTGATTTGTCTCTACTAAGGACTTTAATGTCAAGGAAAGTACATGTTTATGGCGCCACATTTAACGAATTTGTTAAATATGGAACCAGAAATGTGCATTTTTGGGAAAAGATCCAGAGCCCTGGCTATTGGAAAAAATTGTGTCATGCAGGCTCCAATAGAGAATACAAAGACTAAGAAATTTTACGTTCATATTAAACAGAGAACATTAAGATTGATACCTAAGCATCTGCATGTATAGTACAAGTAAGTTTTATAACAGTCACATGGAATCATGTTCACTCCAGTCGTTGTGGGCTCAATTATCAATAAACTGTTCTTATACTATCAAAGGAGAACTTTTCATTCGACTTTGAATTAAGACTCTTCGTTAGGCAAGCATTTTAAATTTAACCCTTTACCCAACGTAGCGGCCAAAACCGGCCAGCGCTATTCTCAAAAATCGCCAATTAATTTTCAAAATATTTTCATTTTTTGTCTCAAAAACATAGGTCATGACCCCTCGTTGGAACGAGCTCGTCGAGCTCGTTCCAACGAGGGGTCATAACCTATGTTTTTGAGACAAAAAATGAAAAAAATGAGTTATTCAAGAATTTTTTTTGCAAGTGTCGTCTGCTTTTCATGTTAGGTAAAGGGTTAATATACAATTGGTGTCCTAAACCGGGTGGTCATAAGGCCCAGGAAAACCAATGGTGGGAAAGGGTGCCATAAACGGCCCCTTGTATTTACCCAACATAAGCGCTGTCTTTGCAATATTATTTGGAATTAGCAGGAAGGGCACACAAATTTTCTCTTCAGGTGTGATCAAATGTTACCTTATTGCATTTATCTCTTCTGCAGCCTTTAAAGTCAAGAAAAATGCACATTTTTTAGCTCCATGTTTAACAAATTTGCTAAATATGGAAACAGAAATGTGCAATTTTGTCCGGGTAGAGGGGTGCGTGAGTATTGTATCCTACCCTTTGACATATCAATGTGTGGATGCACTACTGCCCGTGTATGATTGTGCATCACTCCCCCAAGTTCCGAATGTTTCCCACGTCCCTGCGAGTGATAACAGTTTGCGGATTGAAGCAGGGGTGGTGTAAAATACATTCCTCTACACATGGGTGAAAAAAACTTTTTTTCGCCTCGAGACCACCCACCACCCACTTTTGGTGCGTTTCTTTTTCTTTTTCATGTGGCAGGTCAACCACCTTGAATCCAATTCAGCCATCTAAAATGAATTCTCAGCACAGAACTCCCCGGTTTTTTAGTTATATGTCTGCTATTCCACTTTTGCTTGCAACACAAAAGGGTGATAATTCGCATTTTTTTTAAAAAAGTGCTACAGCAGATTTGGAGCAAACCAGAGATAACCAAGATAAATACTTCATGTCTGCAATAATTTAATGGTACCTAATTGTTCCAAATTATATCTTATAGTGTTTCGATTAAGTTGGTGTATCTTGAGTGACAAGCTCAATTATATTCACTAACATGAGTAGATGTGTAGGATGTAGCTCCATGGGACAATGTTGTCAATGTGGTTTTTAGCCAATCGAGAAAGAAAGAACGACCGGGCGTTTATTTGTTAGAAGCTGCAGTTAACAGCACCGCGCAGAATCATCAACTGTAACTGGCACCGGTATGTATCCATGGTGATATAACAATAACATGACTTCAGGAGGGCGTTATGGTTCATTAACGGCCCACCATAAATGATTAACAGCCCCAGGGCGTTATAACGGCCCGAGACGAAGTCGAGGGGCGTTATAAGGCCAGTGGGCTGTTAATCATTTATGGTGGGCCGTTAATGAACCATAACGCCCGACTATGGAAGTCATGTTATTACTATTATTACCACTTATTACCACATTGTTAACGGTACCTAGTATATTTTAAAGATAAAGTAAATTATTCAATTTCAATTAACAGTTTAATGAACATATATACAAACATATTTTGTGACATAAAATTTAACGGTCTCAACATTCAGCATAACATTTCTCAAGGAAAGTTAAGTTGTTCAACAACTTCACTTTCCTTGATAAATGTTTATGCTGCAGTTATTAAATGTTGCACCCGACATCAGCTGATGCAAAAGTTGGGTTTGTGGCTGGAAGTTCTGAAGCGTAGTTTGACTAGTGTTGGTTGGAATGTCAATGTTATAGACTGTCCCTGGTTCAGAGTTTCCAGGAATAGTAAGAATTCCATCAGCAGAGTAGAGATTGACAGTCTTGGGTTCAGAATGGTCAGGACATGTTTCAACAGAACTGGCATCGGGTTCGGAGCGACTATTAATAGAATTGGTAGCAGTGGGTTCAGTACTGCCATTGTCAACATTACTGACAGTGTTGTAATTTATAACACTTGCTGAGTCTCCAATAACACTAGTGTCTATGTTAAATGTTCCTACAGTGAACTCTTCGTTGTCAGAAAATTCATCATGTTCTGGGTTTACACTTAATGATGCACTCAACACATTTGAACAATGCCGTTTCTGAGTTGTTGAAATGTCAGACAAGTAATGTTTTAAACTCTGGGTATTTTTATGGTTGGTGACAGTAATAATGCTACTTGGGTCTACTCCTGCCTGGTAAAGCGTTGTAATTGTACTTGCGCGAACACAGTGGCAAGTGTAAATTTGTGATAATGATGCTTTTTTAGAAATTCTCTGCATCATTTGTGATAAAGTGTTCTTTCCCATTGCTTCATTTTTAAACCATACCTGGTCATCTAGGCTGTAAATTTGTTTTGGTGTCTGGAATAACCTATCACACTTCTCACTAAGTTTTGCAATATAAAATTTGAATATACCAACACCATTACCGTACATTTTTTGTGTGTTATAGTTAATATCGCACTGTTTGTATCCACCCTGGTGGTTTTTTGTAACCTCAGTTTTAGACAACTCAACAAACTCTGTCCCGTCACTGTCCATCCCTACACTAAAGGTATCTTTACACATTGAGGCCCATCCTTCTCGACCACGGCGACCAAAATAAAAGCATAGCATAAACCACATTGATTCCGCCAGAACAACAGCATTTGAATTAAAATTTTGAAAATAAACCCCCAACTTCCGCATATCCTCTTATCCAATGCTCGATTTGTGTTTTCTTTTTGAATTATTGCATTTCATGAAAAGTTTGCAGCGTGCAACAAACATATGGTTGGCACTGGTGAATTCTCGATCTTTAATTATATTGAGTGGCCTACTTAATGGCGCAGATGTTACATGTCTATGGATTCCAGCTCTAATAGATGTTAAAGTGCTTGGTGTAAGACTCGTTCCTTCCTTCGATTTCACCTCTGCATAAAATTTCCTTAATAGTTCGTTTAACATTTCAGGAGAAATTGTCTCAAAATCACAAAATTTTCCACGTCGAGCAAGCCACTCTTTAAACTTTTTGATGCCATATTGGGTTGATCTGGCTGTGCTTGCTGGAGTAGCACTGTTTTCGAGAAACATTAGATCTGTTTCGCTCAAGTCGCTATTTTGACTCATTTTTGCGATGTCGGTCAATTACAGAAAGCACATGTATCGTCTGCTTTGTTGACAAACAAAATCACGTGATTATCACGTCATTTATTTACTTCGAAATTAGGACACATTGTATTTCAAAGAACCGAACATTTCAGAGGAGAAAATACGTTTAAAAATATATATTATTTAAAAAATTGTTCGATTACTCACCTATAATACGTATAATATCCAACAAGTTTGAAATCCAGTGATCCAGATCATTTTATAAACTTTATACATTTCAGCAGAATGTTGGAACGAAAATGCGCGTTCGATCATGGGAGGTAATTTGTGTCTCTATTTCAAACATTTTTGGGAGGCAATTGCAAATGAGAAACCGGAAGTAAGTGGCGGGCCGAAAAATCACAACAAAATTTCATAACGGCCCGATGCAATTCACTACCGTGCGTTATGATATTCCACCGTATCAATAAACTCGCGATAACCTACAGTGAACGCCCTCTGAAGTGGTAATAATAGTAAACAATCTTCTCTGTTCGAAGCGCGTTATTTCGTGCCCTGAGTTCCAATGTGTTCTGTGTGCCAGTAGGCACATAGAACACATTGGACCTCAGGGAACGATTTGTTTACAAAATAAAACTTATCGCTACAAGCATATATGAAACACCTTTACACAAATTTACTGGCATTACCTACGAAAAGGGTTAAGAAAACACTTTTAAATGTCAAAAAAATCCCTTTCAATCTGCTGAGTAAACTGTAGAGACAATGTTCGCTTTAGCATAAGAAATCGACAAAATTTGAAATGCTGTCGGTATAGGCTAGAGTCGTAAAAACAACAAAGAACTTTTGGGATTACAAATAATATTTTCTGTCCATTTTTTAAATATTTAATGTTTTATATCAATAAATACGGTACCTTGAAAACATTTTTGGTACTTAAATTCTCTTATTTTGTTTCAATTCAAATTTTGAAAATTTGAAGCGAGAGGAAGTGATCGAATTTGATCAAAATATAAATGGCTGCTACTAACCTGATATCAAATAATATCAGGGGAGTTATCTGATACAGCGGAACCCTTAGATGGTATTCAAACGTTCTGATTGGACAAACTAACTTTGAGGCATAATAAAAAACATATGTAGGCACTAACTGGGAGGGGCTCGTTCCAATGAGGGAGTCACATGATATGGTTTTGTTGAAATTTGTTTTTCAGCTTCTGAACATGTCGTGTACGCTGCCCATATGAACACAGAAATTGAGACCCCACTAATTACACTACGACGTGGGGTCTCAAAACCCCACCACGTGACTTCAATTTGTCTATAATTAACTTGTGTTTTTTGCAAGTGCGGTAATCAGGTTTATTCTTCCACCAAAAGTAGTTTCAGTTCATTGTTGTTTTGTGATTGTTAGGTATTGCACTTAAGTATATTAGGTATTGCACTGAAGTATAAATTGAATACGTATGCTCCATGCGTGTTTTTGATAATAAAAAGCATTAATATGGCAGAAAAAACGATCAAAATATGGAGTTTGAATCGTGTTTTTAATCTCGCATGAATATGTTAAACTGTGTGATGGTATGTTCAGCTGACGTCGGTTTATCTTTTGATCTCTCAGTCACCGGCTCTTAATTTGATCAAATTTTTTCACAGACAGTGAAAAATTACTTTTACTTGAAATATTAAAAAGATAGTCCAATATTTGAAAAAGTTATTATAAGCTATTGCGATTCCGAATGTTGTTCATCAAAATCGATTCAGAACTCGAGGAATTACGAAAAAATAAATATTATACCGTACTGAAATCATGGATGTGAGCTGAAAAAATGATAACTTGACCAGTAAGTAGCTCTTGACGGAGAAGAATCATGGAGAAGAATCATGTTACCGGTACTGAATTTTGAATAAATTGTGGGTTGGGGGAAGGGAATCCGATTTACGATTTTTATTTATTTATTTATTTATTTATTTATTTATTTATTTATTTATTTATTTATTTATTGGTCTTTAATGTCATATACTTATGCACAATGGCTAATCATGACCGTGACAGTTTTACGGGTGGAGGAAGCCGGAGTACCCGGAGAGAACCACCGAGCAACGACGAGCAGCTGCCAGCTCCCCAACATCGTAACTCCACACTGCAGCACAGGCAGGGTTAGATTGGTTGAAGACTTGCGCACCGTCGACGTGCAGTACGCCTTAGTACACGGCGTCATCGTGCCCCATGTTGCCAATCGGGGTTAAGTGCCTTGCCCAAGGACACAGCACGTGAGTCCGAATTGATCGCTCAGACGCTCACCCATCTGATGATTAACCGTGCTCGACGTTGCTTAACTTCGGTGATCTGACGAGAACCGATTACCGCAATGCCACCGCACCCCCGATTTACGATTTTAAAGTTAAGTTCAGAGTGGAATGTTAAAATGTACATGTTGAGAGTGGAATTAACATAAATAAACTACATTAACGAAACAGGAATGCTTGTGGTGGCCCTGGGACGTTTCAGTCCAAGACGTTTCGGAATCTGTATATTGAAGCATCTGCATGCACTAGCAAGGAAAACTGGCCAAGATGGGGGGAGGAGGGGGGGGGCAGATGGGCAAGCAATCAATGATATGGGCCTATTTGTGCGTGTGGGTTTATGGGAGTCTGGGATCCAGTTGCCTCGTTTAGGGGATAGGGAGGGAGGTGGGGACTATTTACTTCACCATTTAGGAGTGGTATGGATGACTGAATCTTACACTGCCAAGACACTGAAATTTTTTATGTGCGGGCTGCGCCAGAAAATCTCCGATAGAGGAACTCAAATTTCCTGTCTGAAACACTTATTTAATTTTTGGGGTTTCAAGACACTTGTTGGGGAACAAAACCAAAAAATTATAATTCGAAATTTCGGGGCATGTTTGAGCTTGGGTTATGATGTGTGGTGGTCTGGCTTGTTGATCGGCATGTCATTATTGAAAAATAAAAAAAAATATTATTTTCTATTGATTTTATTTACATATGGTTATAATTATGATTGCTGAATTAATAAAAAGTAATTGAAAATGTTGATTTGTCTCTTATTTTTTCTCAAGCTTGTCATGTACAGAGGTGTTAAAACAGATGTTGGTTTGAAGGACAGCTCTGTGCTTTGTCGCGCCACTCAAATGTTATTTCACACCTTGTGCAAATTTTAGTTTAATCTCCTATACTTAATTAATCACTTCAATCCCGACTACTTTAATATAGTTGTAGAATATTAAGTGTCACATTTCAATACACATGCATACATAATATACATGGAGTATTTACAATATATTTATATGAAAGGCTTATGGAGGCTTATGAGACACATTTTCATCAGAGGTAGGGCTTTTTACAGTAGTTCATAAAAAAACCCAAAACAAAAGACTCAAACCCGAAAAACCAAAACACATGCACGCACACCAACACACTCACGCCTTTGCGGACCCCCCCCCCCCCCACACACACACAGAGTAATATGCAGACATACGCCCACATGCACTTGCGTATACTTTCGTGTACTAATTTTCTTTCACTTTTTCTTACTTTCTCCCCACCCCCACCCCCCCCCCCACCCCACATCACGTATATCTGTCTCTCTCTATCTCTTTCCCGCTGAAGTGTACTCTCTCTTAGAATGGCACATTCTCAGATATTTTAATTCGGTATCTCCCTTATATTCACCCACGTATTTTACATACACACAGGCTCAGCTATTTCAATTGATAATACAAATAACAACAATGTAGAGGAACGTTGAAAAATCTGCAAATGCAAAGAGTATAAAAGTATGTACAAACCCCTACAGAATTGGATGAAGGATATTTGTTTCGGTATGCAAATATCTCCCGTACACCCCCCCCCCCCCCCCCTCCCCGAGAAATAATCATTAGTTTCAGTCACGAATGAGATACTTTTTGGTATCCATTCAAAAACACTATATTTTCTTTTTACTATATCCTTTTTATAAGAACCTTTAATTGCGTAGCCCGACAAGAGTAAGACAGGGAAGGGATAGACTGGTCGAGTTGACTCAATGTCGTAAACTGGTATCACTTCGATCATTAGCCGTGCGCCGTGGGCGCTTTCGTGGTGTAGGAGGCTTTTTCGCCCTCACTTCCCACCCAAGGAAAACACGGTTCATCGCGTGTTGGCCTACAGCTGTAAACAAAATGTGAAATTGGGAACTTCGTGAATATTAGTTGTTTTTCTCAAGTCTGGTTTATTTATTTCCTCGATCAAATCGATCGCGCAAACACAACAGTTTAGTTTCGAAAGTGACGAGGACTTTGTACTTAACCAAATGGAACTGACTGTTCTATTCCCAATTTACAATTTCAAACCACAGCAATAGTCGCCGTCTGCCTCCTCCAAATTCCAATTTTAATTTAAAATAAATTATCTACTTCCGCAGTAGCAAACGCAATAGTCTTGCCAGTTGACGTCACAAGACAGTATTTATTAATCAGCAGAGAAACTGACATGCAAAAGCAATTAAACTAATCGTTAACGCTCGTGACCACGATGGGTCACGGTGTTTTGAAAACTGTCTTCCACTGATCAAACACTGCGGTCCACTGGAACTCCACGGTGTTTTTGTTTCAATCCACGTTGAACGTACTGTAATGTTAGTTATAAGAAACCAAATGAAGTTAAAAGATTAAAAAAGACAACTCATTTATGTAAATATCTATGTGCAAAAAACAAAATTATTTATGTTAATATCTATGTGCAGTGTATTAAGTTTCTATAGTTTATCACTTGTTAAAAGCTGAAACACTTGAATGAAATAAAATATATCAAAGCCAATGTTCTTGTTATTGTTGCTCTGTTGTCAATGGAGATAAGTAATTAATTGTTCACGCCCACTCATAAATATTTCCTCTATAAATAGACAGCACTAATCTAAATTTACCATCAATAACTGGGGTATTAATTGACCAGTTTCATATGGGTACTGTACACGTAATGATTTGTAAATTCTGCGGGCGGATGCTGCCGATGCTTTAGTTAAATGACTAAAACGCCGAATTCCATTTATACACCCCCATTGACTGTACATTATTCAACTGATGCTCTTGGTAGCCACAAATTCCAAATATAAATCCATATGGGGGAGGGGGAGGTTACTACTTTTCAGTCAATATTTGGAGATCTTTCACTACTTTTCAGTCCAAAAACTACATATTTTGGTCAAATTGTAGACCTGTTTGGAAAAATTCCACCAGCTCCCCGCCTGCAATTTCCAACTTTTTCCAATTTTGGGCTTCAATTTCACAGCCACTGTAATATTGACAGATGATGGTTGGGGTTGAGACCCCCCCCCCCCCCCTCCGTCACACACACACACACACACACACACACACACACACACACACACACACACACACACACACACACACACACACACACACACACACACACTCACCCTTCCGAAAGGTATCTGGATGCATCTATACACACGTATATACCCTAACATGTACAAACAAACAAGTTAAAACGGAGTGTCAAAGTGGAGCGAAGTCGTGTGTTTCCATTCTGAGAGGATTGTACACCAGAGGCCTGGGAAACTTAAAAATTCGATTCGATTCGAAATCGTCCCGATTATTCGACGCCAATTCGGAAATTTTCAAATCGTCCAGATGTTCTCAAAGGTATGACAAGTGTCTCCTCTTAACCCTTTACCCAAACGAAACGGTCAAAACCGGCCAGCTCTAATCACAAAAATCAACATTCAGTTTTCATTATTTTTTCATTTTGTGTCTCAAAAACACAGCTTATGTTCGCTTATTGGAAAGATCTCCACGAGGTCATTCAAATGAGTGGTCATAAGCTATGTTTTTAACGCAAAATTTAAAAAAAAATGAGTTAATCAACAATTTTGTTTGCAAGTGTCGTCTGCCTTTCATGTTAGGTGAAATGTTAACTCACCTTCTATCACCAGGTCTCCTGTGCGATTCGATGTTGGATTCAATTTGTAATCCTAAGCCTAGTTCTATTCGGGATTCGATTCGATCTAAAATTTGAGATTTGCAGAGCTCTTTTTGTAGATCTGTTCATGTACTAACGTGTGACTCTTTGGCAGCATTTAGGCACACACATACACAAACAAAATCAAACACAACTGCCGCAAAAATTATTTTATACCATGCTCAACTATATTACCACCTGTGAAATACCCGTGTGTTAAAGTTTAGCTTTTAATCCCACTACCGGTGTAAAGCTTCTGCTGCGGTTAAATCGTTTTCAGTGGGAATTCCATTACAAAAATTCACATCTGTAGTAGGAAGAATTACATCCAACTTGACCACTGACATAACCCAATTTGCGGACTTCGATACATTCACACTTCGCGATATTTCATTCAAACATACGACGTTTTGCGGTACTGTCTACTACGTACAATGACTTATTAAGTTGAAAATACCTGTAATTAAATATTTAAAATAACATTTAAGAACTGTTAATAATAATTTGACTGAAAAAGCAAGGTAAATTAAATCATAGTTTGACGATGTGTCCAGCTGTCAATCAAGCATTCACGTGCATCCGGAAGTACTGCCCAACGGCGTAGATGTAAACAAAACACACCTATGCGTTTGCGATAGAAAGTAACGTGTTTTCTCCATTATAAATGACAAAGTCGATTATTTATTAACCCTTTACCTAACCTGAAAAGCAGACGACACTTGCAAAAATAATTCTTGAATAACTAATTTTTTTCATTTTTTGTCTCAAAAACATAGGTTATGACCCCTCGTTGGAACGAGCTCGACGCGCTCGTTCCAACGAGGGGTCATAACCTATGTTTTTGAGACAAAAAATGAAAAAAATAATGAAAATTAATTGGCGATTTTTGAGAATAGCGCTGGCCGGTTTTGGCCGTTACGTTGGGTAAAGGGTTAAGGACATGGTATAAATAAAACAAATAGGTACTATGGCTGGCAATCAGAATTAAGCCACTCGTAGAATAAGTGTTTTAACCACTCAGCAGAGCCTCTTGATTAAAACCCTTATCCTACTTGTTGTTTAAATCTGTCTACTGGCCCTAGTACCTATTTATTTTATATATACTTGCCACTGCATATATTCAAACATCGGGCTCTGGAGCATCTCAGAGCGGAAGATTGTCTAATGAAAAAAATTGAGAACAATACTCATGGTTTAAAGACAGACTATTTGGTACCCAAGTAAAACAACGGCATGAAGTTTGTTGAACAGGGAGATACCTTTGAAACGAATTTTCATGTCGCAGAGGCAGACTTGCCGTACGGTTCACCGGGGAAATTCCAAGTGTGCCCCTATTGCGGACTCCTTGGGCCCCTAAAATTGATGCACCGAACACCTGTTGGTGTCCGAAATATCGTGAAAATGCCGAACAGGCGAAATGGATCCGATTGCAATGAACGCTGCTGTATTGAAATGTTTTCTATGTGGACTGCCGTTGAGGCCCAACAAAAAAACATTTCGACATACCGGCAGTCTAGCCTGCCACTGATCGCTCAGATGCAAGGAAACAGTGTCCTTTTAATTTAAAAAAAATAAAAAATTCTCTCCCATTGGTCCGATATGGTCGACCCGATGGGTCCGCGCACCCTCCCCCCCCCCCCACCCACCTCGTTGATACCATTCCTTCCGAATGAGAGATACAGATGATGCCTAACTGGAATCTAAATACCCCCTGTGTGAACAGCCATCGTTTGCTCAGATTTAAAGAAGCAGCGTTCATTCAGTTCGAAATATCGAAATTTTGTCCAGGTCAGGGACCCACCATGGCGCATTTCCCCGTTATTTTTCTTGGCTCAGTCCGGAATTGTCATGTCGAGGATATAACTACTCAAATATATTGAAAGTAAAAAACGAATATTTCGCTAAACGTGTTATTTATTGATAACTTGCCACTACTCCACATACAATGCCAAATAAAAACAGCTGAGAACTATTCAGAAAAAGTAAACACTCTTTGAATGAGCATCTTTGAGCTGGAGTCTGTTGTGTTCAGATGATGTCCAACTATCTGACGTGAAAATGAAGAAACCAAAATATATCAGTCAAACTTTCTGACGAATTTTGTCCAAAACAATCAAACGCGTTTGATTTCAAGTTCTTTTTATCGAAAGACTCCTTCGATTTGTCGAAGGGATTACAGCTGACTAGTTTCCAGAGAAAAAGCAAACAAAAATCGATCGACAGAAGACGTTCGATAAAAGACGTGTGATAAATATACAGAACCGAACATACGTTTAAATGGGTTAAAAAATTATTATCGCACTAGATTGCTTTGGCCCAGAATATAAAGAGAGCCGATTCAAACGTATGTGCGGTTTTTCACACACCTCCCACGTAACAACCAGTCTACTCGAAAATTGAACTTAGAGCACTCTTCAGCTGGATAATTGTTGCGTTTTCTTCTTTGCCAACAAAACATCACTGTCAGTTGACCGGGTACCAACCCTAATTTGTTTTTTAATTTTGACAGCATTCAATTGGTCGAAACCAATAGATACCGAAACCAATAGATACCGTTCAGTGTCACAGGTACGATGCTCGAACTTCAAATATTGACTAAACTGCGGGGAAAACACAACGAAAGGTTTTAAACAGCTAAGAAATTTAGCACTCTCCATCATTATATGATCAGTTGAAGAAAGTATTAGTCAAGGAAAAAGCAGTCAGAATGTTATTTTTGTTTTGTAAATTTTTGACTCGAATCTGAGTGTTCAAATAACCCCGGTAAATATTTCTAAATCCGGAACTTGGAATTTCCAAGCGATCTCGACTACGATGCATTCGACGAATGATTTGCGTGATTTATTTAGACGGATTCCTTCTCTGTTTTCGTTGGAAACGAAATCGAACGTGTTTTGTATCACCACATGTACAATACAACATTATTTTTATCGTACAGGCGGAACAGTGGACATTTCGTGTTTTACATTAATAGGTGTGTAATAAAAATCTATAGTGAGAAAGCTTTACTTGGTTATTTTCATACCGATCGAGGTATCAGCCCGAGGTGACTTCATATTAGCCCTAGACCGAAGGTCGAAAGCTAATGTGAAGTTACCGAGGTCTGATATCTCTGCCAATGTGAAACTAACAAAGTAATGACATCTTTATTGAACAAAAAAAACCAGATAATTACAAAATGTTGTTAGATATGTTACAGCTTTTTGGCAGTTTTATCAATTATCACTCTTGACGTCAGATCACGTGACCCAGTGGCGTCATGCATAACTTCCCTACATGACGCCACTGGGTCACATGATCTGACGTCAGTTCCGAAGTATTCCACCGAGGTCCCCCAAATGTGGGTAGGTTGGCCCCTAATATTCGACTAACACTATTTACAAAAATAGTTGGCCATGTTGTGACGTTATACACATAGTGATACGTGGTCTTGTTGTTAAGGTGATACGTGTTTCCATAATCCATTTTTATACTGGAGTCCGCCATCTTGGTTTCTCTTGTAACACATGGTTGCTGTGTGACCCAAACCCCTATAGCAAGACAGGGCTATGTTCGTCGTATATGTTCGATTTAATGGGAGTAGTTTTCTGGTTCGGAGTTTCCTCAAATACTCGTTTACGTCGTAGAATGACCGCAAATAACCTGACAATCCCCCCAAAGCACCGAAAACCACCTCCAAACTACCGAAACGGACTTAGATCCTAATATCACCAAGAGACCTCTAAAAGAAGTGTTTTATTGAACAAAAGTACTTGTACTGGATCGGACTTTCCAAGAATCTCAATTCTTCTATTAAAATTTTGTACCTGTTTCAAAATTTGGATTATTCAATATTTCAGAGTTATGAAATCAAGTTACTTATTCAAGGTATAGCCCGATTACATCCTCACCTTCCAAAACAAGCCTTATCAGTTACTCCTTCTTTGCTTTCGGAAATATTTCCTCACATCGAACATGAAAATCTTTTTGAAGTGTCTATTTGGAGTTTATTTTTGTTGGCTTTCTTTATGATGATGCGAAAATCAAATCCGGTTCTAAACTCTGCCAGCACATTCAATCCCAATAAGCAACTAACCAGAGGAGATATTTTCTGCGCAGATGACTTTTTTACTGATTGTTATAAAATGATCAAAAACAAATCAGTTTGGTAACAAATTAGTTAAAATATCAGTAGTTGCTATTAAAGATTCTCCTCTATGTCCTGTTGCAGTCTATAAAAGTATGTTGCAATTAGTACCTGGTAAAGATACAGATCCAGCCTTTATGGTTAAGTCAAGCAAAACTTAAAATCGTTCAATTACCTACCCTAAATTTCAGAAATGTTTCAAAAAAGTGGTCACTGCTAAAGGTAGAAATGCTGAGCAATACTCTTCTCACAGTTTTAGAAGGGGGGGATCTTGGACCTTTCTATCAAAGGTTCCTGGCGAACTCATCCAGCTAATGGGAGACTGGGCTAGTGATGCATATAAGGTTTATCTACATTACACAATCAAGGATAAATTTCCAATCGCTCGTAGAATGACGGATCTATCTGCAAGTATGTGTCCAATATTTATGATACTGATATAAAAACATATCCCGGAAAGACAGTTGGTGAGTTCACATACATCATTCAGGTACACAAATGTGATATCTCTCCTTTTTCCCACATCATATATCATGTTGGGACCAATGACATTGAGCACAATAACATTGGTCATATTGTGGCAGCATACACTAATTTAATAACAGTATCAAAAGCAAATTATAGGGCAAAGGCTTTAATGTCTTCCATACTTCCCAGAGCTACAGATCATCAGAGTTTGGGTGAAAGAGTTTGGAATATAAACAAAAAGATAGGTGATTTTTGTTTTCAAAGGAACGCTACTTCTGTTAGATCTCATAGGCCACTTTTTAAGGGTAACATTCCTAAGAACGAGTTGTGTGGTGTGGCAGATGGTTTACATTTAAATTCAGAAGGATCCAGGAGATTGAGATCTTTTCTCATACAAGTGGTTAACCATCTCAAGTAAATTGTGTAATGAATTGGGTGGTGCATGTATTATCAATTTTGTTGTAAATATATTGTTTAACTTTGGATCCGATGAAATAACATGCTCAATTTATTTTCAGACAGGCTGATCTAGTCTTTACAGGTGCATCGCTTCTGTGAGACACCCTCCTGTTGGATTCGAGGGACAATAGTAATGCTGTCTCCTCGCCCTCCAGTTTTTTAAACACGATATGATGTCTTAAGAGATAATGTGAGTATGTTTTTTCATCTTCGCTACCATAATTTTGGCTGCCTTTGGCTTGGCAGGTTTCATGTGCTGAAAATAGCAAAGTTATGTATATCTATATCCATGTATATACTTACAGATTATTGCCAGTCACTACATATTTGTTGTTATTAGATAACTGCCAGTAAACAGTTTGTATTGGATACATTCTTTCCCATTACATTGAGCTCCTGTTGAGATATAATGTATTCAGTTCTTTATTCTGATATCTCATCTAGCATAGCTATTAGATGATTGACAGTTGAAGGTTGTGTTCAATGCATTCTACTCAATTACATTGAGCTCCTGGAGTTCAATGTAATGGAATATAATGGATTCAATTCTATATTGTAGAATCTCGTCTGGCATAAGAGAAGGAGGTGTCCTTTAGTCGTCCGTATCACATTGACGCTTTATGTATGCAGATTCTGATTAAGAATTCAGAAGTATATTTCTTGCAATTGTCATATCATTAGCTATATAATCGATCGAACTTTTTGTCTGTGCCTCGGTAAATTTATTAACTTTCAGATTTCTTTATAATTTATCATCCTTTAGTCAATTTTTAATTAATAAGAGCTAGTTGAAATTGTCGAGAGTATGTCTTGCTGTACGGATGGTGAGGCCAATCCATCGCTTTACATAATCTTACGTCAGCCGAGTGCACAAGATAGCTAGCTACCGTGTGAGTGGGCCTCTTCTGCATAGCTGCCTGCGACGCACGGCTTCAAGAATAACTGGCTTCAAGAATAACTGGCTCCGCAAACATTGCTTCTCATCATCTTATACCACAGTCATAGTCTAAGTGTGATATTGCCCTCAGGCATCGGATACCAACAGACACTATTAGTTATCCTTGTGTTTTCCAGGGTGTATGGGAATTTACACCGGTTTGGGAACTTGTGTGAGTTCCCAAACCGTTGTAAATTCCCATACACCCTGGAAAACACAAGGATAATGGATTTATTTCCAGGAATGCTGGTGTACTTAATACTTTAACCCACATTGTGGGCAAAAACTGACAGGAAATATGTACTTTGCAAATTTCTTAAATAAAACAAGACAAATATGGATGTCATTGGAACTGGCTCGATGAGCCAGTTCCAATGACATCCATACCTGTAATATTTTATTGCACATAAATATTAAATTTCCTGTATTTTTATTTTTGTTCCAAAAAAAACCGAGCAGAAGGTATGAATTAATAATTAAAAATGGGTACTTTAATTTAGACGTATAGCTTGCTCTTGTATATTCTTGTTTTTACACCGCAGTTAACCACAGTGTAAGAAGAAGCCACTGTGAATTGCAAGTTACACCGTACCTCTCAGCCAATCAAAATGCAGTATTTTGTTTCATTTGGAAATAAGTTATGTTATTCTAAGTACATGTAATATCCACAATATTTACCAACCCAAATCCAGGAAATGGTTTCGCATACGCTGTGGCCTGAAATTGCCATCATTACCTATATTTAACACTCTCGTGGCCTCAGACAAATATTCAGTGACAAACTCTGCTGTGAAAAAATACAGTGTCACCCCCACCCACTCCCCCCTACCCCCCCCCCCCCTCTGTATGAGCTTGAAAGTACTGCATTATGACTTTTAATACTATGTATTGTCGCTAACGACATCAAGACAAATTAAGGTACAGAAAATTGCACTCGACTGTCAATCCTTGTTTCTACTACGACGTCCTCATTCACTTTGGATTTTCTAAACGGCCTTTCTTTCCTCCATCTTAACCCTTTGGACACCAATGGTATCTTCCATACCAGTTCAAGTTCAATGGCAGCAATTAGAAGAGCCCATATTCATTATTTGGGGTAGATCAATCAATATTTTCAACGTGCAGTCTCGGGGCTGCACGTTGAAAATATTTTGATTAATCTTCCCCATACATTTAGTGAATAGTCATCCTATATAATGACGTTATGACGTAATATGTTCCTGGCATGGAAAAGCGGCCGCTCGTTTCAAAGGATTAATACTCAAAGTTTACGACCTAAACATAACGTTCTTATCTGTGTGATTTTCCACCGCCGCGTAAGGACCGCGGAACTAGAGGTGATAGGGTAGCTATTTACCTAACGAATATCACCTGCTTTAAATATCTTGGTCATCTGAACACAGCAAGCCTTGAAAGTCTATGGGTTCAAATCTTCACCGAGCATGGGTCAATTCATTTTGATGTCATTTATCGGCCACCAAACTCGATCAGTTACTTATGGAACCTCATCTAGATATCATAAGAACAAAAAACACTAGATACCACAAAATCAAATATAATCGTCACCGGAAACTTTAATGATGACCAGCTTGGAAGCCGGGAAACGCAACAGCTTCTCAATGAGTACAATATCGCGCAAGTCATTGGGGAACCAACGTACTATACTAAAAAGTACTAGCCTCTTCTTGACCTCATGATCGTAAACGAACAAATATTCCTCAGTATCGACAATATAGCAGTGAATGATCTGATCCAAGTGTTTGTTTTTTCCTGTATTTTTCTTTTGTTGGCTGACGTCAACACATATCATTGTCCTGCAGCACTGTCCCTAAAATCAACAAGAAAAAAAAGGAGTCAAATAAATTCAAACGTTTATGTGCCATTTTTGCACAGGTAACTGTGTCAAACTTAAAAAGGACTTCGCAATATCAATTGGGATAACATTACCTTGAGACACCTCTCTCTAACAGCGAGGCACAACTAACCGAAATTTTAGAACAATGCTCAGCAAAATGTATTCCCCAAAAATAATCACCTGAAGACTAAACCTACCTCTATACCTACCTCTATGGATGTCCAATAAATAATATTAGAAAAATTGATTCGTCAGCAAACGTACCTCTACTGAAAGGCCTAAACAACCCCAAGTTCCATTGCCATGGGAAAATATCGCTTCAAACGTAACAAAACAGTTTCTAAATCGCAAAATGAAGTTGTTCTCACAAATTGACACAGAACTCAATTCTCTTACAACTGGAATATTAGACTCGTGGAAAAATTTGAAATGAAAATCGAAAAACTTCCAGTCTCTTGCACAAACAAAATGATCCCCCATATTTGAGTCTGGTAACAAACTCACCTATTCGGATAATGACAAAGTCAAATTGTCCGACAAATATTTCTGTAATGTTGCATCGGTCGACGATTATAATTACAATGTCCCACAAATAAGATACGAATCTGAACGCCCTGAAGCCAATGATATCACTCTAACGCCCGCGTATGTACTCAAGGCCAGTTGATACAAAACTACCGCCCAATTATCTTACTAAGATGCTTAAGTAAAGTGTTTGGGAAAATGCGTCTTTCAAAAAGTTCTCACTTTTTGAATGTCAACATGATTCTCATTCCTTTTAACTCCAGATTCCATCACTCTATCTCTTCTGCCCAACAGCAAACTGACATCTACTAGTCCAGGCACATTAGACATAAAAATGAGAAAGTAAGGAGAAAGCTGATTTTTTTATATGTTTCCGGGACACACATTGCGGATAACGTGTGAAAAGTCCCCGCGAATCCGAGTTGAGCTTTTTTAGTTATAGCGTGTTTTTTGATGAAAAAAAAAAATTTAAAAAAAATTCGACCCAGCTCCATATTTCTCATTCTTATTCGCCTTAGTAGGGTGAGAATCATAAATATCGTGCTGAATTATATTGAGAATACATATCCCCAACAGAAAATGCCAACTTTGTACCAATCCTCACAGTCAATAGTGAAATATTCACGAAAATGTACAAAATTACGAAAAATTGTTTATTGTTTTCATACACACAACGGTACACAACGTCCATTAAATCAAATCTACGACTACTTTGGGAGTTAAATTATATAGCAAAAATTGCAGAAAAGCAGTGGCTTTATAATGATATATAACAATAGTCATTTATTCCATAATGAACTGGTGAAAGGTGTGAAATATTAACCATACCCCCTAAACTCAAATTCAAACGGCATCGACGTTTCTCATTCAAATACCGTATTATAGCATCATTGTTTCAATTTCCATGTTCGATTAAATCACATAATGTGGTGTTCGCCTACACTCAAGATGCATTGGCATGTAATGTGTGCACGCCCTTGATGTTTTCGTTAGACTCGGCGGCTTCCATATGATTATGTCATATTTAGGGGCAATTGGTTCGATCATGGCTGGTAGCGGCTTGGATGAACTTTGGGGGACTGTTTATGCTGGTGGGTCAATCCATCATTTGATCAGTGGGCATGCATATTCAAGAGCAGTTCGTGCCCATTTGCTAACACAAATTGCCATTACAAAGCTTGTGTTTGAAGAAAGCCGAACACTAGATAACATAGACTGCACAGAAGTCAATGAAATATTCTGTGGACTTGCCAGAGGTGACTGTACAACAGCTGACGCTGTCAATCAAGAAAGTGTCAACCATCTACTGTCAAAATTACACGAACGGCTCCAGAATGCGTCCGTAGGACGCACAGGAAAGCTTTGGGTACAATACTACGAGCAAATAGGTCTCCTCCAGTTGTTCTTGAGAGCAGAGCGCACAGGCGACTGGGAACTCCACACATATTGTGTTCGCAATATGATTCCAGTATTTCACGCAGGTGGTCATTTTGCATACGCAAAAAGTTCTCATCTCTATTTGCAGCAGATGAATGAGCTAACAGAAATAATGCAACAGGATGATCTGAAGTTGTTCACTGAGAAAGGTTACTTTACCAAAAGGCGCTCAGATAAATTCTGGGACGGGATATATTCTGATCAGACCATAGAGCAGTGTTTAATGAGAATGTTCAAGCTCCCTGGTGGTCTCACACATGGCAGGGGAATAACCGATAGCACTGTTGCGAAATGGGTACATGGACTACCTCTTTGCCTTCCGATATGTAATGCTTTTGAAAATTTTGTTCATGTTCACACTGGTCATGGCGAACAACATCGGGATCTCCGCCAAAGTTCACAATTGACTGATGCCAATGATATCACCAAATTATTGAACTGGCTCAGAATGCATTCCCCCTTTCAGAATAGAGAACCACTACAATTAGTCTCTATAGCGACCGGGCTTGTGGCCGACGAAACTGTGAACTGTGACCAAGTTCGCAAAATTGGTGAATGTTGCGTATCGAATGTTGTAAGCAAAACGTTCAACAGCATCAAACTACGACGTGTTGACACTGTGAAGTCTTTCGCATCGATGGCAAATAGCATCAAAGTCCGTGGAAGTAAGGTAGTGATTGACCCCACAATTCTGTTCAACCGCATCACATGTGTTATTCAGTCACAAGCAGAGATGGAAGAGTATCTCAAATATGAACTCGCCCCGAAACCACCAGCATTGTTTGATTCTGCTGGAATGAGGAAGACACAGAAAAGCACGCTCGGTAAGATCCTCAAAACATACGGTTCCGAGCAAACTAAAATCCCAGGACATTCTCTGTTTGTTGTAGATGGTGGATTTTTATTGAGGGCAGTTGTATGGCCTAAACAGTCGTCATATAAGGACATATGTACATCATATTCCAATTATCTAGTGAGACATTTTGGGGCGAACGTCGTGGTTGTTTTTGATGGTTATGCTTGTACAATGTCGACAAAGGGCATGGAACAAGCCCGTAGATCTAAAGACAGGTATTCCATTGATATCAATATCTCACCCGAGTTACCAGCCACCACACCCCAATCCGATTTCCTTGCAAATGCCAAGAACAAAACCCAACTGATCGATCTTCTAATGCAGGAGCTATCTGCTATCAATATTCAGTCCAAGCAGGCCGAGGCTGATGCTGATGTACTGATAGCCGAAACTGCACTTGATATCGCTCAAGATGACAACAATGTTGTCGTTGTGGGAACAGACACAGACTTGTTAGTCATTCTTACCTCTCGAGTTCAACCGGGATGTAATATTCACATGATGTATTCCATTACCCCAAACTTACTAGTTTCAGTTAGTGAAATAGCAACCAAAATGGGTGACCATAGAAGCAACCTCCTTGTAGCACATTCTATAAGTGGTTGTGACACTACTTCTGCACTCTTTCGAGTTGGTAAGAAGAAAGTATTCAGTACAATTGTCTCCGATGTTACTAGCGACTCACAACAGTATGTCAACACAATTTTGGCGGATGACAGTACACCAAGTGCAGTAGCCGCTGCCGGGGAACAACTTCTCCTGATCTTATACGGGAGTAAAACTGTTTCCTCTCTCGACCAATATAGATATGTCACTTACAAGCGTTATGTAGCAAAATCTAAACTGAATAAACCCATCGACCTAGCCTCACTCCCACCAAGCAGCGATGCTGCACAACAACATGTCTACAGATGTTATCTCCAGGTCCAACAATGGCTGGGCACTTCGCTTCCTCCGACGGATTGGGGGTGGTCGCTAGACAATGGACTTCTTGTACCGACTGCAGCCACAAAGCCATGTGCCCCCGATAACCTACTGAATCTGATCAGTTGTGGTTGCAAGAGTGCTTGTACAAAAAGGTGTGGGTGTAAGAAGGCAGGACTCTCTTGCTCAGGTTTGTGTAATTGCAGTTCGGATTCTTGTAACAACCACAGAAACACTGTCCTGTCGGAAATTTCTGAGTTCGATGAATAATATGTATATAGGTCATGTCATTTCTGTATATAGCGTTGATAATAGTCAATGTAACTTAATCCATGTTGATTGATTTGTACATTCTGTAAATATTATTTATTGATTTTTGTTCATTCTGTAAATATTATTTATTGATCTAATGCTGCCAGACACAGACGTGTCTGTTCGGTCCCAAGCCCGAAAATAGTTGAGTTCTCATGCTGACGAATTTTATGCCAAAAGGGGAACTCGGCCAGAAGCAGAGGGGGTCTTCCATAATGTCTATTTTGTAAGCAATGATAAAAGTCTTCAAATGGCGGTGGATTTTTTATCGTCTGTCCAACTAACATCCCGTTCTGTACTACGACCCTTTGGGCAAATCCGTTAGGAAAATCGTCATTTTTTGCGTAAATCCGATACTTTTTTGTGAATTTTCAATAATTTTTCGCAGAAATTGTCACAGAATGCACATTTTCCTCTAGGTAAATGTATATTAGACATTATGTAGCTCGAAATACGCGTAAACAAAAAATACAGTTGGATCAATTCGAGGTTACAAAGTTCGTGCGATTTTTTTTAATTTTTTTCAAACGCGTTTTCGAAAAAAGGCTGTAGAAAAAAAAGCTCAACTGGGATTTTAGGGGACTTTTGTCTAATCGTTCAGTGACATGTACTCGACATTCCCTGAAAAAATCAGCTTTCTCCGATTTTTTTCCCTAGTGAAACCTAATGTTCTTGGGCTATACAAGGCCTTCAGTTCAGTCCTTGACGAAGGAAGCATTGCTGTTGTATTTTAGTATGCAAACAAGGCTTTTGATAAAGACGGGCACAAAGATCCCTGCGCAGTGTATAATGCTTTGGTATCACCGGTTCTCTCCTAAAGTGATTGGAATCATACTTGCGTGAGGGGCAACAGTGAGTTGTTAAAAAGGGATTCCACCAGTGGGATTCCGTTTTACCTCGAGTGACTCGCACATACTGCTCGAGTCATTCGAAGTAAGACGGAATCCCACTGATGGAATCCCTTTTTTGAAATCCCTATAGAATCCCTTTTTAGGATATGCATGTGGCTACAGAATCCTTTTTTTCCGAAATGAGGATAAGAGTCGTATGTGCGAGTCACTCGATCGAGCAATTGCTCTAAAGCACATTTGCTCGATGAGATTCGAGTCGTTCGAGCAGTATGCGCGAGTCACTCGAGGTAAGACGGAATTCCCACTTATGGAATCCCCCTTTTTTGGAATCCCTATAGAATCCCTTTTTGGAAAACGCCTGTGACTATGAAATCCCATTTTCCTGAAATGGGGCTAAGAGTCGTATCCCATTTTTTGGTATCCCTATAGAATCCCTTTTTAGGATATGTCTGTGGCTACAGAATCCCTTTTTCCGAAATGAGGATAAGAGTCGTATGTGCGAGTCACTCGATCGAGCAATTGCTCTAAAGCACATTTGCTCGATGGGATTCGAGTCGTTCGAGCAGTATGTGCGAGTCACTCGAAGTAATACGGAATCCCACTTATGGAATCCCTTTTTTGGAATCCCTATAGAATCTCTTTCTAGGATATGTCTGTGGCTACAGAATCCCTTTTTGGTCGTATGTGCCTATGTGCTAGTGCACAATGTGTCACATTGTGCCTTTTCACATAAGCACATATCGGCACATCCAGCATGTGCCTATGTGCTAATGCACAATGGGACACATTGTGCCTTTTCACATAAGCACATATTGGCACATCCAGCGTGTGCCTATGTGCTACCTCTAATGTGTACAATAGAACATAAACATGTTCAGGGGCGTCAGAATAAATAGAACAAAGAAGGCATAACATACATTGGTAGAAACCGCGAATTTACTGAGAAATCAGAGCCAAGTAAACAATTATGGGGCTGTTTGTGGTAATTCTACGAAGTAAATATGAATTCTGTGGGAATCCGAACCAGAAAGACTACTCTACTTCAATCGAACTTATCCCTGGGTGTGGGGGGGGGGGGGGGGGGCTCAGTACTATAGCACTCCGTGCTACTATTAAGACCAACGGTATGTCGGTCCTAGAAAGGATTCTAGGGGAATCCGTATCAAATAAAGCCGTTTTTGGTGATGTGACGACTGGTTGATACTAGTGGGGTCTGGTGGGGATTATTTGGGGCTGGTGGGTGCTAGGAGACTAACTGTCGTAAAAACCCATGATTTCTACAACCGGGTATCCAAATCTCCTACTGACTTCCCTTCCTCGGCCATCTGCGGGGCCCTCATGAGATCCCCCAATATGGGTCGATCTCCACATCTCCTATTACTTCCCTTCCTCGGTCCCCAGCGGGGTCCCTCATGAGATCCCCTCAATGTGGGTCGATGTCCACATCTCCTACCACTGACCCATTATACCATCGACGCAGTTGAGGGAAATATATATGGCGTATGTCGGAGACTTAGTAAGCTCTCACTGCCCACTCCAGACAGTAAAAGTTCCACAGAGGGTTTGTATCCTCGATGGGTTTCTCCAGTTGTCTAACCTGGCATACCTGGCCATCAGCAAGGTGGATTTCCTGTGTTATATTCAGAGGGTCTCGCTCGCCCCTTGTGAAGCAAGAGAGAATTACAGTTCACTTGGCCCAGACTCCGGAAGATCATCCACAAAAAGCTTGTGTAATACAAGCGCAATGGCCATAAGAGAGGTCGAAAGTTCAATCTCAGTGTGGACTACATGATGCGCAACGTGTAACATAGAGATATTCTAGTCCTTCGATTCTGAGGACGCACAGAAGTCTAGCGTAGACAGGATAGACTATAGTTCGGGAGACTGCGAGAGAAACACGTTACTCTCTTACTTCAAGCTCAACTGGCTGATAGAGGTACCACACGCACACATTAATAGGGATCTTTCTTTTCCTCCAAGCCAACAGGTCTACTTAAAACGACAGAGATTTTGCGCAATTATCTCAGCCTTAATGGCTTCCATTGACTTTCTAACAGTCAGACGCGTTACTTCTTCGTTTAGAACTGAGACGATAGTCTGTAACCGGGCAAGCCATTCGGTGTATTTTTTATCCTGACCTGAGATGACTTAATCTCCTGTGCTACTGATGCCCAAAACAGCCGCTCTGCAAGCTTATGGTTAAACCTTTCCAAAATACCTTGCCTCCGTGAACTTCCTTCTCACCTCGTCGGACTGAGACACATTGTTTGGTCAGCATCTTGGACACAGCCCATGGAGAAGTTTGGGTCATCGCAGAGGTGCGCGACTGTAAATACGCGACAAAGCGCAAGCTACTTCAGCTGTTTCGTTTAAGGTCAGAGACGTAGCGGTAGGCATGTCAACCCGTACCTGTACCGGTTCCCTCATGCTGCAGTCGGTATCGGTACAGTAACTTTTGTGGTACTGGGACAAAATTATTTTATGAGGAAATTCCTAATTGAACGAGGGTAAGCGGGCTGATAATCGTGTATGGCAAACTGGTACATTCTTTCAGCTTATTTGTGAATGAACATATCGAAACACCCTAAAGGTGCATGTTCTGTCCACAACCTCGATCAGACCGGCCATTTTGACTTTCCAAACGTGGCATCAAAGATAATAAAAGCGCCGTCATCGGCTACTTCAAAAAAATTAGTCTGTGGCGACATCAAAGTAATCATAAAGCACGATCTTCGTGCTTTATGCTTACCTTGAAGTCGCTGCAGAATAATTGGTACGATGCCATGATTGTCTTCGCGATCTTGGGGACTGGGTCGGTTTAAATGTGAATCTGATAGTGATATGTCACCCAATTTTTGACCTGTCCCGGTACCGGTACATGTTTCGGTGGTACAGGCTCTGTCCCGTCCCGGTACCGGTTATGTTGGTTCCGGCGGTACTTTGACATGCCTGTTTAACGGCTTTACAGCAACTGGCCACATCTACTATGCATGATCAGAGCACACTTGAAAACCTTTCGAGTGCAGGGCAAACTATCATGAGGTAGAAATAAGATGTCAACTTGGTGAACCTCATTTGGTACAGAGACGGAATGTGTCGGCATGTAGATCTGTCAAATAGCTTGCATTTTTACCCCCTCCTCCCACGGCCTATGTATAGTGATATTCTGGGACCTTGGTAGCTTACGTAAGTTCGGCTTGGATAGCTTAGGGATCTTCTATTATGTCTCTTACGCCTGGCGTCGATATCGGCGCTTCATAAGTTGAGAAGAGGTAATTTGATTCACCGAAGGCAAGTGTGCTCCCTTGGGCGCCCCGACCAGCATCACAAGAGCAGCCATTGTTACTGTAACAATATAGATTGTAATAGATTACTTCAATATATCGGGTGGTATTATACTCCCATCGATATTTTGCCTAGGCGCACACAGACCATGGCCAAGCCAGATACCGCAGGCGAGCGGTGGGCCATATTCACTAGCACATTTTTGCCTGAGCTCGAGGAAAAACATTGTTATTACCATTACTGCATATAGAACGGGTCAGATTGGTGTTTAGAAACACATTGTGCATATATGTTAAACTGGGGTACTGGCGCCACTGGCGACGTTCTACTAGGTGGCATTCGTTGGGTCAGCAGCCAGATGCCCCCTATAACTACCAGGCCGCAAAAGATGTGTCCAGGCTTGATTGGTTTATGCCACCGTTTTTGACTCGTCACACTCTCATGTTGTTCAGACAAGTCAATATCTGCCTCCTTGTTGCTCCCGTGTATTGCATACTTTGCCTCACTGAACCATTTTCCGCCCAGCACCCACCTTCTTGGAGTCTTTCATCCGCTTCTGCATCACCTCTGGCCAGTAGGTTCCTTTGTTTAAGTTTGAGCTGTTCATGCGAGTCTGTCAACCTCAGCGTCTACGGCACGGATGTCCCCATCTTGACTTATTGGCTGACATTATCTGGTATAGACACGGGACAAACATGTCCAAACTGGCAATATCTGGCTCTTGTCGGAGCTGCAGTTAGCGGAGTTATGTGTATGCCATGCTTATGGGACAGATCAACGTCGCCGTTCTCAGCGCATGCGGTGAGCCATTCTCGTTGTTGTTGCAGTTCTGCAGACTCTCTTTTGAGTCTCCATTAGTTGACGCTCTTTTTGAGCATGTAAAAAGTCCTTCTGTGTGTGAGCTCCAGCAGCACTGTCAACCTCCAGAAGACGGTCTAGAAGTTCCTTAGTGTTATGTTGCAGTTGTTAAGTTCCTCCAAACGGAACAGTTACACTAACTTTTTTACTTTGTGAAACGCCATGGTCACCCCCTCCAAAGTCTCAAATATTCGTAAAACTCGTAAACAAAACAAAATAGTAGCTTGGCATGATGAGACAGCAAGTGTAGAAATAGCAGGCAAAAGTGCTTCACATACGCTTGATTATGATACTACGAATCAAGCACCTTATAAGCAGCTGGCTGATAAGTTTTTACTGGGAGCTTAGCGTGCTCTGTTTCAGACAGTGGCTGGGGCACTGCAGTTTCTTCTTCAAGTGAAGAAATTACATCGTTTTCCTGAATACATTCTTCGAAACTGTCAAGGTCTTTTCAGCGAAATAAAGCACACTATCGGATCTGTTCTATTAGAGTCTCTCGGGCTGAGTTTATTTTTGGGTCAACACCCACACATTTGCTATGCAGCCACTGAAAGGCAGCTCTGACAACGTGTTCTGTTTCTTGATTAAAACGTTGGCAGACACGGTGTGCAGGATTGGTTCTCTTGAATTGGTTGCAGAATTCCCGCAAAAATGTCGCAGATGTGCTCTCTGAAATACACGATATACATTTCACTGTACGACCAGATCCATTAGCGGGCCCGTTACATTTTGTCATATTTGATTAGAAGGGTACAGGTTCACTGTCTGTCTGAAAGTGTCACTGGCCTGTTCACATACAAACCTCTCTCCCCGCCCCCTGACTCGCCGTAGATGTTTGCTGATTTGGATTCTGTGTGATACTTGATAGAGTCGATAAAGCGAGGTATAGCGGCCTCCGTCGATGTTGAGTTGGGTGTCAATGATCATATGTATGTAGGTGTTTAATGTGCCGTTTTTTCAGTGACCATAGTGATCTAAACTGTGACGCCCTCGCTCGTGTTTTCAATCCTTCAACGTCTGCTTTGAAGCAAGTCATCATAACTCGCCCACATGTGAAGCCACAAGCCGAATTTAGTGGTTAAGAACTCACTCGGGGAGACAGCCGCTAGCGCCATGTCTTTTGCGACCATCGCTACCCCAGTGTGTCGTTTGCTGTCTTGTGAGTCGGCAAACTATTTTTAGCTTCCTCCCAATACTGTAAGGTATCCTCTGGCCGTAGGGCTGGTTGGGTAACGGCGACCTCGACCTTTGTGATCTTAAAGTTGTAGAAAGACGCAGTATCGCAAGCGTCAGCAGCACTCCTGTCAGCCGGCGGATCAAGGAAAAGCATCAGAATGCCCTTCATGCTTCTCGCTAAAATTCGTGTTGCACTTTTCCTTGGAGATTTTGCGACGTTGTAGGTTTCGTTCGAAGAGAATAGCAATGCGTCCTGTGTACTTGCTATGAATCAGTCTAGCCAGGCCTGGTAAGGTAACATGTCATACTCCAGACTGGTATTATCGATCCTGTACTTGGCAACAGTATTGTATGTGGTCTGTTGTCATTGAAGGTCACTTCATACTCTAACCTTCTCCCGAGGGCACTCTGGTAGAAGAGCGTGGGGTTCGCTATAAGTTCGAAATCCAGAATAAAAAGACCTGTTGCAGTATGCGTCAGCGATGGCCTGTGTCTGAAGCGTCCTTATCACATGAGTTGACCCATAGTTTCGTTACGCTCCCGACGTACAAGGTATCGATTCCTTGGTACTGCACATTTTTGCGTTATTGCGACCTCCCATAAGTTGCCGTTACAATTTACAATTTTGCTGATTTACGTACTAACTTCTAATGAGGAGCGCGAATAGGGTCAAAAAACAACTAATTTCCATCGGGAAGGGGCAAGAAACAACCGTCGAAAGTAATCCAAATCACGTTTCCCTGTCAGAAGAAGCCATCACAGAAGAAACAAAAAAAACTATTGTAAGACTCTATGTGTGCAACTCGGACCCTCTGGGCAGGAATCAAATGTTATGGAAAACAATTCGAAACTCACTAAAATCATGTTCCATGGGCAGAAGAAAAACGAGAAAACGGGCAATTTCCGTTATAATTCCTAATGGGGACCGTGAATCGGGTTAAAAACAAGCCAATGACGCGGAAAAACAGACATCGAAATTTTCCGCCAGTTTTGGCCAAGTTGATTTTCTGATCAAAACTCTGTATGTCCAACTCGAAACCTCTGGACAGGTATCAAATGTTATAAAAACACTCCGAAACTCATTAAAAGCATGTTTCCCGGTCAGAAGAAGAAATTATTACAAAAGGGCTAAAAAAGTCTTACAAAAAAGGTGACCTCTTACAAAAGGGTTAAAAAATTCCTACAAAAGTGGTGACCTCTTACAAAAGGGTCAAACAATTCTTACAAAAGTAGGACATTTTACACAGCTGAAAAATCGAGAAAACGGGCGATTTCCGTTATAATTCCTAATGGGGAGCGCGAATCGGGTTAACATCAAGCCAATGACGCGGAAAAACAGATATCGAAATTTTCCGCCAGTTTTGGCCAAATTCGATTTTCTGATCAAAATTCTCTATATCTAACTCGATACCTCTGGACAGGTATCAAATATAATGAGAAACACTTCGAAACTCATTAAAATCATGTTTCCCGGTCAGAAGAAGAAATTATTACAAAAGTGCTAAAAAACTATTACAAAAGTGGGGATCTCTTACAAAAGGGCTAAAAAATTCTTACAAAAGTGGGGATCTCTTACAAAAGGGCTAAAAAAATTCTTACAAAAGTGGAGACCTCTTTCAAAAGAGCAAATCTTTCAAAAGTGGGCGCAACAGTTCTGAACTCAGAGTCATCGTCTTGGAAACCCACATTAGACAAAGTACCCCAATGATGTAAGTTTTAGTTCCTTGCTTTTTATGATTTAGGTCATCGACACTGTTGACAATGTTACTAGCATTCGGCGTTTTGCAGAGTACACTTTACCCTTTACCTAACGTAACGGCCAAAACCGGCCAGCGATATTCTCAAAATTCGCCAATTAATTTTCATTATTTTTTTCATTTTTCGTCTCAAAAACATAAGTTATGACCCCTCATTGGAACGAGCTCGTCGAGCTCGTTCCAATGAGAGGCCATAACCTATGTTTTTGAGACGAAAAATGAAAAAAATTAGTCATTCAAGAATGTTTTTTGCAAGTGTCGCGTGCTTTTCATGTTAGGTAAAGGGGTTGTTGAAGAAATCTAAAAGCACTGCTGATACCATTGGTACTGATCTGAAATGGGTAGATGGGTGGTCCAAACGATGGCTAGTAAATTTTAACCCCCCCCCCCAAAAAAAAAACAAAACAACAGAAATATCATTGATAACTATTAAATCTAATCTACCAAGCCACCCAGCTCTTATAATAACAAATAATAACGTTTGATACTGATATTTAAAAGGTTTTTCACCGATAACATTAAACGTTTACATTCGAAAATCTAGGGACATGATCTGTCCGCACTGATGAAATAAAAAAGCATGGAAACGCGTAGTCATCTTACGATGCTTTACGTACTGACTTGATCGCAGGAGCCTGGAGAAATTCTATTGTGCGTTCGTTCTCCCATTACTTGAGTTTGCCGATACTGTATGTAATAACAATTTCGATGGAAGCTGAAGATTTTGAAGGAATACAGCTTGAAGTAGCACGCCTTGTGACAAGTGGTAAGAAAAGCACTAGTAAATGTCGACTCTATGATAAAGCTGTCTGGCACACCCTGAAAACGAGAAGAATAAATCAAAAACTCTTAAGATATTTTAATATGTATCATCACCTTTTATACCATGATTACCTGTTCTACTATATATAAAAAGGCCGATGATATCAATTTTAGCTTTACACACGAGCCACGGTGAACACGCCAGCAATGGGATTTCAATAGTTAATATTTACACCTACAGTGGAACTACATCCAAGGTGGCCTTTGGTGACCTCGACTGAATGAAAACTTGTCTAAATTTATCGTTCGTCGCCTCGCAAAGAGTGAAATGAAAGTGGCAATTATTTTTGACGTTTTTAAACCAGTTTAATAAAGCATCAATAACTCGAAATAGTATGTTATTATGAATTTAAAATGAAAAAGGCCCATGATTTTTGCGCATTTATTTTTCAGTTTCGTTTCGGCGATAAAATTGACGGCGGAAGTACCGCCCACCTGTGCTCATGTTTATAAAAACAGATTTGCACGTATATACGTCTGCTGCTCAGTGAGAATTGAGAAAAAATAATAGCGACTCTTAATAATCTGGCGATCATGGTACAAGTAAAATATACCCAAAGTAGCTTGGTGTACCAAATGTTCACCACTCGTGGTGAAGTGGTGTTAACCACTCGCCACGTTCACACTCGAAGTTGGTCGGAAAGCCGGGGGTGGAAGTTTTGCCCCTTTGTAAACCCGGCGGATGGATATTTTCATTTGGAGAGAATATAAACATATAGAATATGCCCATAGTAGTTTGGTGTACCAAATGTTCACCCCTCGTGGTGAACATTTGGTACACCAAACTACTATGGGTATATTCAATATGTACAGCACGCCCCCCCCCCCCCCCCCCTACATATCCAACTTAATCCCTACACCTTTGACACTCACAGCTTTAACTTTCTCCATGACATTGTTGCTTGTCCGCACTGCCGGACAAATGTGTATTATACATCATTCCCTCCTTCCACTACGCGGCTATGGAATTGTCTTTCTCTTGAAATAAGTGAAAAGACCCTAATCGCAAACATCAAGACTTAACTAAAACGCAATAGGCAAGGTGTGCCCACTTACTTCTACAATCATACTTCACATTATGTACAAATTTTACACTGCCGTTTGTGTCTCATTTGTTGCAATCTTAATAACGACTTGTGCGATAACTTTCTTTCTGAAAGTTTATTGTGTAGATGTGGCGAATGCGAAACTTCGGACCATTACTTCTTTCACTGTTCTGCGTTCACACAAAAAAGAATGAAATAATGAAAGCAGTTGGATCCATACGCAATGCTCCTCCAACCATCATCAAACTCCATGGCTTTGAATATTATGACTTGGAATCCAACAAATCATTATTCAACCAGATCATTAGTTTATCCTTTAGAGTAAACGGTTCCGCTAACTCCTATTGTTAGCTTGTGATTACATCCTCTAGCACCTTTCGCGACACCCAAACCACTGGCCACAATTTACACCGGGTCACCCGTGACACACTCTCTTCCTCTCCTCCTATTTTAAAATGTTCAACAACAATCTGGAGACAGCTTTGTATAACGTAACTTCTTATTGCTGAATCCATTTCAGTTTGTGTATTTTATTGTCTACAGTACGTGGAGAGTGTATTATCATTAAATCACCCACGGAGTGGCGATTCCACCCAAACAATAATTGCAGATTTGTTGCAAACCATAACAAGCACAAGCAAAGGTCCAGCCAATGGACCTCCGGGTTAAACCCGGAGGTCCATTGGCTGAAACATTGCTTGTGTTTTTTGTCCACATGTGCAGAATTTGAAAGTGATACTTTGGGTGGTGCTTCCGCTCTACGGGTGATTTTGTTACAATCCACTCTCCACGTACTGTATACACAACTTATTCTTTCACATTATTATCAGCAATAATTATTGTTTAAACTAAACGTACGGAGTGAGATTACCAGCATAATGAGGTATGTTAACTAAACAATTGGGATTAGCTGACCAACTTACAGTGGCGTCCTGACCAACTTTTCTAGGCGAATTGATCAACTCAGTGGGGCGACTGGGCCAGATGTCCAATCAGAAGGGGCTGGCCGAGTCTACCAATCGAATGTGGCCAGTTGACAAGTCATTTGGGGCGAGTTGTAGAATGCATGGGACGAGTTTCTAATGACGTCGGATGAGCTGAACAATTCAGCATGAAGTTGGCCGATCAGTTGTACCGAGTTGATCAATCAAACGCGTGTTTGGTATGAGGGGGAGTTGGACTTGGGGATAAATGTCTAGTACGGGTTTGTTCCACTTAGCTGGCGATATGCTGTTATCCGACACACGCTAGAAAGGGCCATGAACACCTCTGCCTTACACCAGAGTATCAAACAACAGCATTTTATTAAAGAAAGCAAGGACACAATTAGGTAATGTTCTTGCTGCAGAACAAAACTACGATGTCAAACCAAATCGACCAGTTTGGTTGGATTTGGAATTTTTTCGTGAAACATTTTAATAAATAAACTTAAGACATCTCACTGGAGGTATGTTGTTAAAGGGTCATAATCTATGTTTTTAGAAGAAAAATGAAACCGCGAAGTTACTGTTATTGTTTAAAGTTTGATCACATAGAATGCTAAGAGGGGAGCTCTCAAGTTCAATAGAATACACACTTCAGAAACAAAACGCTTCGAATTCCTTCATTCCCGCTGGGATAAAATAGCATCGGTCATGCTAAAAGATGATTTGTACTGAAGGAGTCCTCCCTTAAGGAGGATTAATTATTAAGTTTAACATGCAGGTTAAAATAAGAATTAGACCATGTAATATATATAATTATAACATCATTGTAATTTGAACCGAAGGGGTAGTGATAGACATCCACATAGGCTACATTAATGAATGTGGCTTGTGTGGATGTCTGTCCCTGCACCTTCGGATTAGATTCCAATTTAATCCGAAGGGGTTAAATTCCATTAATTAATCTGGAAATGTCGTCCATCTTTTAAGTAATGTGGAAGGTCACCAGGTCTAGAGTTACAAATTTACACATAACTGTCCTCAGATCATTTCTATCAACGCCTAAGACGCAGACCATGTGGTCATGTAGTCAGTGTTTTACGGGATGTATTACGGGAATGACAGGAAGACAGCCAATCTGCCTATGTCATCTCCCAACAGTATAGATTATTACTTCCGTATATGTATTACACATAGCAAGAAATGCAACTACATGTATTTAAAAATATGCCGTTAAATAAAATATCTATCTAAAAATATCTATCAAATATTAACACGTTCTCATATTGGTTGTGCGTAGATTACACATTCCTTTTTGTTAAAGAGTAATACACGACCAGAGTGTTTCCTTGCCAAATGTGTTGACTGTGGAACACATTCTTTTGTACTGAAATGATGTTAAGCATGTCGGAGGGCAGTATGTCACTGTAGAATCTTTAAGACATGATCAAAGTTATTTTATCATACGAGCCCACAAAAATCTTTCTCATTTCGTAAGGCAATCAATCTTTTAAATAAATTGTGAACATTTTTTTATTATTGTAAACTCTTCATCCATTCATATCTATCCAACAGGTTGATTAGCACAGTTTTTATTAATCCACTCGTTTCATTTTCCCATCACTGTGTTTAATACTTACTTTTATTCCTCATATTCTATGCATATTTAATCGACTCATTTGTATTTATGCCATGGCCGATAATGGCGTATTTTATAATGCATCCTTCCATCGCCACCATAAAGCCTTAGATGCTGATGTGACGTAAAGCACCAATAAATAAAGAAATTAAATACGAATTACCTTCTGTTCACGGAAATTCACAGCTGTCTCGTGTAACGAAAGCAGGAACGTGGCTAGAGGTTTCCGATTGGAGGTGCAGGGCTGTGAATTTCCAACTGGGGGGAGTTGGAGATTCACTACCGAGAAACATTTTGAAAATGAAGCCACGAAAGGGGGGCATAAAATTGATTCTAGTAACTGAAATGCATCCACATTTATGATAGAATTATCAGGTTATTATTATTTGGTAATATTCTGAGAACTGAATATACATGTGCTAAACAAATGCTCAAGCTTAGAACTTTGAACAATTCACACTGTCCTAACATTAAATCAGATCTTATGCAGGAATGATCAGTTTTGGATGTTTCATCATTTTGTAACTGTGAATGATGGAATTAACTCAGGGTGAGGATTTTACATGATGCGATTTTCTTGAAGTGCATTTCGAGGATTTTTTTATTACGATAGGTAAACACACTATAGAAATCTCGTACCGATTGACATCATACATACTTATGAAGCTCGGTATTGCGGACACTGTAGTTTTATGTATTGACAGTTGGAATTTTTGCCCATTTGAAACCGAGTTGGAATTTTGGGAAGTAAAGGAGACATCAGCATCACAAAAGAAGCTCTAAAATCCAGATAGATGGAATTTCCAACTACTCATGACTTGCACTCCGAATTTCCAACTATAGGAAATTTTGGTCAGGATGGGGGGGGGGGGGGGGGGGGGGGGGGGTCACACACATACACCTGTCGCCACGTCCTTGAATGAAAGTGACATAACCAAGTTGTCTGTCTTCCTGCAGCTCCTAAAAAATCAATTTTCAAGGCAATAAAAGGAAATGTACGGACAATATCGGTGAGAAGATTTATTGTAGTTCTGATCCTGCAGGTTGAATATTTAATGTCGTTATTTGAAAAAATACCGATTTTGTGTCGTAAGAGTGTACAGAAGCTGTTACGGCTTTTACCGTTTTTATTGACAATTTTTAACGTCAATACCGGTCGATAGAAACTTTAGTTAAAACCGGAATTGAGACAATTGGCCCTTTAGTTCTCAATCTTATCATTAGCGGTGTTAGTGCCAAGTGTAATCCCTGACTTAAAATCGTCACGAAAATCGACTTTTGATAAAGTTATCTGCCTTGAAATTTTTAGACACGCGAGAACGGTCCAAGTTATGTATTTATTTATTGGTGTTCAAGGTCACATGCTCATGCACAATGGCGAATCGTGACTGTGACGTGACAGTTTTACGGGTGGAGGAAGCCGGAATACTCTGAGAGAACCACCGAGTATCGACGAGCAGCTGTCAGCTCCTCAACATTCTAAATCTGTTCAAGTTCCGCTCAAACAGGGATACAGCGATTGAAGACATGTTCACTATCGACGTGCAGTACGCTTTAGTACACGGCGTCATCGTGCCACCATGTATGCAACCGGGATAAAGCACCTTGCCCAAGAACACAACGCTGGTCGTCCCGGACTGGCATCGAACTCTGGATCTCTAGCGTAGAAGTCCAACAGACTACCACTGAGCCATCGCGTTCCGAAAGGTCCAATTAAGCAAGTAATTGTTAAGCAAACGCCAAGGACGCCAGTGTAAAATAAAGCCAAATATCATTTTATTACTTTGAATACACGAAAACAACAGACAGCTCTTGGAGCTTTCTGTTGTTTTCGTCTATTAAAAGTAACTAAAGGACACTTAGCAAGCAAATTAGGAAGCAATTAGTTTCACAGATAGCCAGTCATCAAGAATATCCATCAGTATCATACCTGAGTTTCAACTTTGGTTATTTGTTTAGCGTCTGTTTTTACATTAATTGGCAAGTTTTTATTCTTGTCAGTACTGATCAGGAAAAAAAGTGTAAATCTCACCTCGTAGACTTTTACATTTATGGAAAGGACAATGTCTGTATTATATATCATGATGCTCACACTCTTGGTATAATTAACAGGAAAGTGTCACAGAACATCAAAAGATGGTGAAACGCCATTTTCTTATGGCGGGGGAGGGGGTGAACAGAAAATAATAGTCAACCGTTCAAACTTTCTGAGAAAATTGTAAAAATGTCAGCTTCTGTATTTTTCATAATACTCAACGTCGACCTGACGACCGAAAGGTGACATATACAATAAAGGTACCGTATTATGTGAAAATATCACTTGGAACGCTCGTGAAGGTCATGATGTCTCTCGAAGGTCCTGGATATTCTATGTTTATCATATTCTCCCACTTCAACCCTCCTCTTGTTCCGTTTCCAGCTGAGTATATATGTGTCGTGTATCCGTTTTTCGTCTGATTCTCTGACTCGATAATATTATGCATTGTAAATAACAACACTCAGAAAGCAAGTTAGCCAGTCACATAATACATAATAAGAGCAGAAGATGTACAAAGTCAGAAAGGGATGAGACTGAAATAATAATCTTCCGTACTACAAGGAAAAACATCTAGTTGAAGAGAAGGTCGCACAGAAGTGGTCACCAGACCGGATGATGTAGGTTGTAATTTTTATTAAAAAACAATACATAAACACGGCTTGGGACATCATAAAATCACCCCGCCGACAATATTGAAAATGGTCGATGAAATCTGCCTACGTCCATATCATTGCGTTCCATTTTTAGATTTAACAAACGAATCAATCCGCGTAATTCTCAAGCTGAGCAGTTTAAAAAATATTTTAAACAAATTTCAACAAAAAACATATCATGTGACCTCTCATTGGAACGAGCTTTCTGAGCTCGTTCCAATGAGGGTCACGGGATATGATTTTGTTGAATGTCAGTCTGGGAAAAAAATTGAGAAAAAAGTAAAATATCAAATTTTTATATCGTGTGGGTTGGATAAAGGGTTGAATGTATTTGTGGTCATACATTGCATTCCATTTTAACACTTACGCTGCCGATAGCGACTATTGTCAAGTATTTTGATGTTTTGCACTTATAGCATGTGTTAATTAACGCTATCACACTTTCCAACAACAAATCTGAGACCAAAGTGACAATGCGTTATAAATTTTAGTAAACTTCCTCAATACCGGGGAGGGGGTGGTCTGGAATAACTTTCCAGACATAGGGCTGGCAAAAATGTTTCTTCTATTAGAGAAACCACTGCCCTTCCATTGCGAAAAAAATATTTTTTCCTCAAACATAAGGGAATTCCCCTGTTTTACAGTAGTTTTTTTCCGGATTTTTACAATTTTTTGGTACAGTATTGTATGATTGGGGTTTAATGAAGCAAGTGGTGCTAAGAATGTGACACGTGTCTTTGGGCTGAGTTATCAGCATTTGCATTACCAATGGCCCGAAGATTCCTGCCACCCAATGCTGGTGAACATCTTAGTAGTTACCCAGTGTTTCCATTCTGATAGCTGAATAGTTCCAAGGGATTAATGAGTGGCTTGAAACTTCTTTCTGTCCATCGTTTCTATCTGGACCTACACAGATGAAACGTTCTGCTGAACTAAGCGTGTCCCCTGGCTGTGGGTTAACAATGGAGAAAAAAACTCAAATGACGTCGAAACATAATACCTGCATGACAGTCTACTTACGCCAAGGAAAAGATTCAGTCTAAACTAATCCAAAAAACACAACAGCAGGTATGTTCTCTAGCCTGGTGAACGGCCTCTAATTTTAATGATTTTAAAATAAATTGTTATTACACCCTTACAATCACTTTGTGATGATTAACTAAATTTTACAAATATAAAATACTTTCTGAATACAAAAAACTGCAGAGAAATAACCTATGCCCAATGACCCTGGCCGCCCAGGAAAAACTAGAGATAAAAAAGATCATATTGTTCTTTTCTTAAAAAAACTCTAGAAACCTGTACCCAAAAGCAGTGCCAACATCATCTAAGGTTTAATCACTTAGGCTTATGGTTATTTTATTTATCTAGTTTCTATAGAAAAATATTGTATCATATGGCACTAACTAGAAAAAGAATCGAAAGTGAAGCCGACGTTGAGCAGGCTAGAAATGATTTTTCACACACACCAAAAATCCCCCTCTTGGACAATGACATCATGAAACTCACATTTGATTGGTTGGACAATATGCCAACCCCGCCCCCAATGAATATTCATGAAACGTTCAGACAAAACTTTCCCGCTATTCTATGAAACGCGGGAAAGTAAAAGTCTAAACTAATCAAAAAAAACACAACAGCAAGTATGCTCTCCAGCCTGGTGAACGGCCTAGAATAACATCAAAGAACGGGAACAGTGGAAAAACACGGGAAGATGGACTACAACCCTAAACATTTTGACACCTGAAGTCGATAACACAAAGAATCAACCACGTAACCATCTTTACTGGTGTCACTTTTCCACCTCCCATGTCTTTTCCAACAACGTTCTTGAACTCCAGCATTAGCCGCAACTGTGGCGCCACCAGCCCGTAAAGAATGAAGCCCCAGATCAGCCCGGGGGAGTACCATTTTGAGCCTACTCAACAAACATTCCCTAACTCAGGTATAACTAAGTTTTCTGTTCTTGTATATCAAACGGCACTGATCGTGGACTCTAAATACAGCCCTAAACAAATATTGAGAAGAACCAATCTCGATGCCAGCAAATGAAACGTATCGCAAAAACATACCATATGGGCAAGCAGAAGTAGTGCCTTTGGCAATCAAAACCTCATTGCCCTGCCTGTACTGGTCGGTCTTGCTCTGCCTGATATACAACAACAGAAAATCAGGCTTGATGACCACATCATTACAAGCAAGGGAGACTAATTCATTGAACCGGAGAAATCCAGAAAAAGATAACAATAGCATAGTTAAGTCTCGAATAACCAATAAATCGTGAGTATCGTGAAACATGTCACAGAGCTCAATTAAATTGTCTGATGTCACTGGTTGTTTCTTATGGATAGGCCCAGATTTAAGACTACGAGCCGCTTGCTGAAGCTCAGTTACGTAATGATTGTCAGTGGGATCACTGAAGTTATTTAGTTTGTGTGCCCATTTAATGCTATAAATCACAGAGTTAATAACTGAATGCGATGCACCAGAATCCAATAATTGAGTGACGAATAGAGCCACGTGCACTGGCCCTGCAGGTAAAGAAGTCAGACCATGTGTAGTACAGAAAAGTTCCCACCTCCTGAAACTGTTATAATAAGTTCGAATAGTTGCTGGACTCTTGGACTTCATTAACAAGTTCACCATTTTATCAGCCAATCCTGCAAGACTGCTAGAAGACGCTATGCCACTCTTCACCATAGAAATCTCCAAATTGTCCTTTAATCTCAATCCTGAAACAATAACATGAAATAAAGTCTCAGCAACAGTCTAATCTAAAAGCAAGCATTGGAAACTTAAGCCTACTATCAGCAAATATTCCATTCTTACCCATACCTCTACAAATTATCCCGGAACTGGGTAACACAACCTGCCCTCGCAAAAACGTGCGGTACTTAGCTTCAGAAGAGCCAATCAAAGGCCAAAAAGGCGCAGTTTTCCATTCCGGGATAACCAGTGTCCCTCTCCCCTTGTCGGCCGTTAGCTTAGCAATCACAGATGAAATTAGGCGTGGTGGAGGCACCAACCAATTATTATCGACCCCCCATGTCTGCTTGAAGGCGTCAACACCCTCCGTACCCGGACACCAAACCCTAGAATTGAATCTTTTACATTTTGTGTTGTAATGACATGCAAACCGATCCACTGTGTGGGGTCCCCAGAGTTTGTCTAAATTATGGAATACCCAACACTGCAGCCCCCAGTCATCACAGTCTTTAAACCTACTAAGCTTATCAGCATAGGAGTTTTCTGTTCTGGGAATCCATTTTGGAATAATAGTAATGTTGTGCAAACCACAAAAATCATCAATGTACATTGCAATAGACTGCAGATGGCGTTCCTTACTGCCCACATTTAAAATGTATGTAACATTTTGGTTATCAGTTAATAAAGCTACTGTTTGTCCACTAAGAATATCAACCATGTTTTTAAGAACGCGATGCACCGCCTCTAATTCCCTCCATGTGGAACTGAACGACCTTTCAACCAGTGTCCAACTACCAAAACACTCTCGGACAGCAGGCCCACTGCTGCCGAAAATCTCATGCAATTCCGAAACTTTACAAGATTTTCCACACCGGAAAAACAGTCTATCAGATTCTGCATGGCAGTACACTCTAGAAACAGGAGCCCCACTCCTGCAAAGTTCACCTACTAGATCCCCACCTCTAAACAAAAATGTGTCGGAAGCCCCACCCCCGACAGCTACACAATCAGATTCCACAGATGTAGAATATGTACCATTGTTGCTTCCAACCCCCAAGACGGGATCAGCAGAAAAATCCGTGCCAACAGAAGCACCCACATGAGCCCCACTCCTGGAAAACACCCTTTCAAGGGCACCCTCACACAGGGTAACAAAACCTCCAAAGCCATCAGCTGAGGCGTCACAGTACATTTCGTACGTACATCTATCAAACTGGTTTACCACGTGAATGTCAGTTCCCTTTGCATTCAAAAATTCACAATTATCAAACCAGAATTTTAATTCCTTAAAACCTTTATCTTCAACAAGAACTGGCGAATCCCAGCTCGCCCTGGAAGCAATACAAGATAACATCTCTCTAGTCCTGAGCCTAACAGGATCACCAAAGATCAACAATGTAGAAATAATCTGTCCAGCTACACCTGCTAAATGCCTAGCTTTGATAAGCCCTCCCGAAATCGATAATAGAAGCAGAATTCTCTCAAGACTTTTTGTCAACTGGGTCATTCTTTCGGCAGAAACTCGTACAATGCCACCCACAGTGTCCCATTCAAACCCAAGCCAAATAATGTTGCGACAGGGCTCCCATATACACTTTTCTTCAGAAAGCAAAAAACCCAAGCTAATCAAATCAGCTTTAACTTTGAGGCTAACAGACTTCGCCTCATCATAACCATGCACTGCCCCAATTCCATCGTCCAGAAACAATACGACACGCATATCTCCAAAATTTAACCACCTCTCTCATTAGTTTGGTAAAAATATAACCGGCGGTGGAAATTCCAAATGGTAGGACAGTGAAAACATAATATGACACAATATTACCACTTTTCCAAGAGAAACCAATGTATTTTCTGTCAGCTGAAAAAATTTCAATATGATGGTAAGCGGATTTTAAATCAAATTTGAACATATAATCCTCCATATTTACAAATTGCTGAAAAATGGTTGCATCTTCATATTTGAATCGAAATTTGAATAAATATGGATTGATGTGACGACAATCCAGAACCAACCTAGGTTTCCCACCCCGATTGTATGCAACAGTCAGTGGGTTAACAATGTATGCAGGCTCACTGACCTGTTCCACACAATGGAGGTGCAAAAGTTTATCAATTTCAGCTTCCACAAAAAAATCGTTATCAAGAGCGGATCTGTTATTATCCAAAACAATGGGTGGAGGCAAATCCTTAAAAGGAATTTTATATCCATGACTGATGATATCAATAACATTGGGATTTGACGAAATAACATTCCATCGATCAATATTCGCTTTCAAACGACCAGTTGGCGACAATTGTTTGACACAAACACGATCAATGTTTGACAAACTTTGCCTGGTTTGACCTAATTGTGCGTCAGTGATATGTGACGCACGCACGCTTTTAGAAACAGAAGTGCTCCCTAACGATGCGTACTCAACTGGTGTGTCTGGACAGCGCATGGGCTGTACAGGTGTAACCAAACCTGTTCGATCAAATATAGGTTTACAATTGTTACTTATCTTGTATTGTTTATCCGTGCCACCCATTTTAGGACATTCTCCCCGCCAATGACCTGGCAAACCGCAGGCGAAACATTTTCCGGGTTTAAACAGTGGTTGTTGCTTCTGGACGAGGTTTGATGAATCTGGAATTTTGTAGGGCACTGATCTTCCATCCTTTCTGGACTTTTTCATTCTCTCACTCCTAACTTTTCTTGAAGCCCGGGATTGGGCACGAAATATTTTCTTTTCGTCATCTGAGTCATCAGCTAGTGGGTGAGATATATACTCCTCAACTACTCTCCAACCGTTTTCCGAAGAATCAGCAATTTTGATTAGTTTCTGTCTATTTTCCACTAACTTAATACCTTCTTGGATGGCAGATTTCGCTTGCGTTACTTCATCAAAAGTTATTTTGTCAGATGATAAACTAGAATTAGCCTGTTGCATGGAAAGTAAAATTTTATTGCCACACTTGTATTGATCCTCACAACTTTTCTTGTTGAACTTATAGTTGTCTCCAAGCTGTTGTTGAATGGATGCCATTTGAACATTGGAAATTTCCTTCTGAGAAGAACTAATATTGGCTTGAAAAGAATGCAAACGACTGTCCAAAAGTTGCTTCATATTGTCCAGAAGCTGGTTCTGCGAATCAGAAATAGCTTTCGAAACTTGTGTGTCAATCGCTTGCTGAATATTAGGATCCATAATAATCGAAAGTGAAGCCGACGTTGAGCAGGCTAGAAATGATTTTTCTCACACACCAAAAATCCCCCTCTTGGACAATGACATCATACAACTCACATTTGATTGGTTGGACAATATGCCAACCCCGCCCCCAATGAATATTCATGAAACGTTCAGACAAAACTTTCCCGCTATTCTATGAAACGCGGGGAAGTAAAATTTCTTACTATTAGCTCGCATGAGTAGTGCCAGGGACAAATTGGCCTTGACTGTCCGACAGGAGAGGGCAGTGGGGGTATTCTCCGATAATCTCACAGTGATGGAGGTAGTTTCAATGACGAGGATGGTCCTCTCCAACAGGGAGGGGGACTTTAACACACACTCACGCTGACACCACCAAGTTAACTGAAGTTGCATGAATGTAGACCAGAAATGCACACTTAACCCTTTACCTAACGAATCGCCCGCATTCACCTCCGTAATTTGCAAATTGAGGAGTTGAAAAAAATAAATTATTAAAAATATTTTTACAAAACCATATCATGTGATACTTCATTGGAACGAGCTTTTTTTTTTTAATTTTAAAAAATAGTAATTAAAATAATAAATTTTGATATTCTCTGCGTTGGGTAAAGGGTTAAAGGACCATGGTCTACTTATTTTTAATATTGATTTGTTTTGGTTAGCGCATTGACTTTCAGATCTATAGGTCGACGGTTCGAAATCTCATCCCGATTGTCCAAGTGGTAGCACGGTGGCGTTATCTACACTAAGACGTGGGCGTAGGCGTATGGTCCATGGGGAAATTTCCCGGTGGGCCCCCTATTGGGTTCCGCCTGTGGCATCCAAAATTGATGCAGCGCAACATCTGTTGGTATCTTAAATTTCGTGAAAATGGCCAGAAGGCGAAATGGATATGATTGCATAGACAGACGTATATCAAAATGTTCTCTATGTGGACTGCCATTTAATGGCAGTCCACAAATAGGACATTTCGATATACCAGTAGTCTCGTCCATCTTTGATCGCTCAGATGAAAGGAAATTGGCGTCCCCTGAATTTCAAAAATAAAAAAATCAAACTTTTCTCAGATTGCTTAACCCCCCCCCCCCCCCCCCCCCCCCCACACACACACACACACACTCCAGCAGAACCATGTTTGTCGAATGATCGACGAAGATGATACAAAAATGCCATCGAGGTGAGCTCTATGTGGACTGTCATTGATCGCTCAGATCAATCAAGCCGAATTCGTTCAGTTCGCAAGATACAAAACTCCTCCGGTTCTGGGGTTTCCTTGTTGCATTCCCTTGTAACTTTTCCTGACCCAGTCCGCCTACAGGCGTAGGGCACGACGACAGCACATCTGCCTTCAATCAAGGCTAATCCCGATTGTGTCATTAATACGTTGATCAGTTGGAAAGTCAGACAATTGCTCACCGTTGTTCGGTTGTTCTCCAGGTATTACGGCTTCCTTCACACGTAAATCTGACCGTCACGATGGAAGTGTTGTTGAACCCCAATACACAAGCAAATAAACAAACAAATAAACAAGAAATAATTAAGTTTATTTCCAAATGGAATGAAATACTGCTTTTTACTTTGCTGAGAGGTTTGTTGTAACTTTTGGTCCACATAATCTTTTACTTTTTACACCGTGGTCAACACATTTCATTTATTTATTCATCTGTAGCAGTAAATTAAATAACAGTTGGTGTTTAAGGTCACATATTTCTGCACAATGGATAATCATGACCAGGACAGTTTTACGGGTGGAAGGAAGGCGGAGTACCTGGAGAGAACCACCGAGCAACGGCGAGCAACTGTCAGCTCCCCAACATACTAACTCCACATAAGCAGGGTTTGCATTCGCTGAAGACAAGTACACCATCGACATGCAGTACGCCTTAGTACGCAACGTCACCGTACCCCAATGTGGGCAGTGGGGTGAAGTGTCTTGCCGAAGGACACAACGCGGTTTCCGCAAGTGGAATTCGAACCGAGGACCTCTCGGCTTATAGCCTGCACCTCTACCTACTGAGCCACAGCGCCCCACCGCCGTTTACTACGGGGTAAAAACAGGAATACACAATAACTGTTAAAAAGGCTAAAAAAAAGTTCTGTTTATTTATATTATAATAAATATTTATTAACTAGCCCATTTATATGTTTGAACAAATAAAAATATGGGTAACTGAATATTTTGAAGAAAATTATTGCACAAAATTTTTAATGAAAATAAAAATACATATGCATCATGCAGCGATTATTTATTTATGGTGCAGTTTTTTGAAAGGGGTGTGATGCATTTCGTTCTGGCGTCTGCTTAATTAACAACAGCTCAAATTAATTTTTAAACATTCTTTGCAAGTCATACTAAAACTGAAATTTTAGAAAAGAGAACAAAAGTAATACCAGTAAATAGAGCCAAGTGCAACAAAAATGTGTCAATTTGCTAAGAACATATTTATTGAAAAGAGGAGAAAATGTTGATTTTGAAAGCTATATTAGCTGTAGGGTGAACAAAACGAGATGATTTGGAAATAAATTCGTTATCCTTGTGTTTTCTGGGGTGTATGGTAATTTACACCGGTCTAGTAACTCATACACCCTGAGGCTGCGCCTCAGGGTGTATGAGTCCCCAGACCGGTGTAAATTCTCATACACCCCGGAAGACACAAGGATAACTAATATTATATCCCTAATTATGAAAATTTCCCAAGTATCACCACTGACTTACTTGGAAATCAAAAATAAATACAAAAATACAATCCCAGATATTTCAGGCAGAAAGGTTTCTTGGCCAAGATAGGAACAATAATCAGGACCGGTAAAGAAGAAAAGTCCGCAAAGTCAAATGAACAGAATAGTTCTCAGGTCGCGACTGCAAGCACTTTCTCTTTTTTACTTTTTTTAGCAACAGTATTTTCCTCCTCCACCCCCCTCCCCCCCCCCAAAAAAAAACAAAAAAAAAACAAAAAAAAAAACAAAAAAAAAAACAAACACCCGAGCCTTCAATTAAGACTAATTTCTTAGATTTCTGAAACTTATACCCCATCATTTTCGAAAGACAATCCTGGGATTTTCAGGTCCACAACTGGTTCCCCCTCATCTCCATGCAGGAGTTCATCTCCATAGTCGTTGATGTGCAATACAAACAAAATCGGTGAAAGAATACACGAAGGTGTTGAGCTTATCTGCACAGGCAATCTATTTTGTTGTCATCCGCACAGCGCTCACACCGCACATACTTGTACAATGCTTTCACAGTATTCCAACAAACTCACTTCCTAGTCCAAATTCGAGCTTTCAACCCCCCCCCCCCCCCATACCCTATCTATGCCTTTTTAACACCCCGAAATACCATATTTTTCTGAGTCGAGCAACCTTCCGCCCTGTGTGGTCTGTTTTGTTGCAAAAAGTAAAACGTGCAAATCTAGCTGCGCTGATGTGGAAAATGTGATTATCTCTGATTCACACACGTGAGAACCCCCGGGAAACGGATGCTTCCTTGAAAATGGCTATTACGCCTCCAAGAGGTTTGACAGTTCACGAATCCCAGACGATGTATGGTGTCATATTGGTTTTACAGACACAATTCAAAAGGAAGATGAACATGTTCGGGAATATTTTTCGTCTTCTGATGAACCAGAACTGATCTTTAATGCACATTGTCACTGGAATATCGAAAATACATGACGAAAACATAAATTTCTTCCCTGAAACTCCCTTACTTAGTTACAGTAAAATAAAACAAAGATTACTGATACAGTATCGCCGCCGTGGATTGGTCACTTTCAACGGGTGGGCACTATTTCCACGGATGCCCTAAAATTAGATTCTAAGCACTAATTATGGGAATAATCATAAAAAATTAATTAATGAAGCACCGGGTACAACCCGTGGTTTCTACAACCGGGATCCACATCGCCTACTTCATCACTTGTCACTCTACCTTTCCCTTCACATGTACACAACAGGGTCCCACAGGTGATCCCCCAATGTGACCCGCTCGAGTAAATCTCAAACTACCCGTAAGTTCCCTGCGATGTCCACCACGAGATCCTCCAGGTGTCCCGTACATCTACTACTTCCTCCTTCCTTCACCTTTCCCTTCCCAAGTCCCCGGCTGGGTCTCCCATGAAATCCTCCAAAGTGCCCCGTTCGGGTACATCTCCTACTTCTCACATTGCTAGTAAAGGTGAGGGTGTGTGTATGTATGTGTGTCTGGAGGGATGGGTGGGCGTTGTGTGTATGATTTCTGTTGGCACTTATAGAGGAAGAAACGCTATATCTGTATCACCACTCTCAATGCCGTCGAGTCAGCTTTCAACTACCCAGTCTTTTCCATTGATGAAATATAGAGGACGGGATAGCTCGAACAGCCACCCACTTAAATTAACTTATATTAATGTTTAAAACTACAGCGTAGCAACAGCAGCATAAGTTGTCTTGGAAGGTCTACTCATACATTCAAGTGGATAATTTCATTAAGAGTGTCTGATATGGCAAGGCAAAGAAGACAAAACTTGAATAGACGGGACACCACAGTTAAAATCATTAGCAGTTCTAAACGATTCTAGAAGAACATTTTACTTCATTTCACATCCGTTACTGGCTTGTACTGGCTTTATTGTGAAAGTACAATATTAGTTTTATTGATTGACTTCAGAAAATGCTGGCAATTTTTGAAAGATATGTGAGGTCTAAAGCCCCTTCAGGCATAGGTTATTGCTATTGGAACTGTGCATTTCAGTGTAAACAACTGAAAATCTGCAACGCAGAAAACACATCAACTCCACAGCGTTTCCACACCAAACAAGAGTACATGATTATGGGTATTTGTGATACGTGCACTAAATTCACCTTACAGTCTTTCCACTATCTGCGAAAACGCGTACAGGCGAACTAGAATGGAGAATACTCCGACGTGGTGGTTCATTAAAACTGTTACGACTGCCTTGATAATCAAAAAGAAAATCGAATATGTACCTATTTTTACCTGTTTATTTTTTCATGGCTTCTTTACCCTTTAAATCAAAAAGCCCAGTTTTCCGACCCAGGATTGTTGTATGAACTGTACTCATAATATGGGTGGCTGCATGGCGGAGGTATATGGTAGACCAATCAATATTTTCATCGTGCAGCCCCAAGGCTGCACGATGAAAATATTAATTGGTCTACCCCAAATAAAGGAAAATGGACTCTCCAAATTGATGCTACTAAATTGACATGGAGGGGACCATCAGGGTTAAAAGTGTTTAGTTTACTTTTATGGGATACATCATTATTCTGTGGATCGATGGATGTGTGTCAATTACATACTCCAAGATACATTCCGTGTTAAAACAGTAAATGAAAATGAAGTTTCATTGATCTACCAAGCAAAACATAAAAAAAAAACCCAAAACAAAAAAAATCCACAACAATAACGGATTTGTTTGGCAGTAACGCACTTGACAATTAGCGAAGCACTAAACGTGGTTTCCCGCGTACTAACGAACTCACAATACGAGTCACACGAACAAAAACAAAAATATCTCTGTTAAAAACATTGAAAAATCAAAAGTTAATTGTGTGAAGTCATTATTTCGTCTGTCGATAATCCATGGGTAAACTAGGATGTCATGCCGAAGGTTGTTATTGTTGTTTGCTCATGTGCTTAACCCCTTGCAATGACGTCGAAAACATTTTGAACTTGGTGGGGGAGGGAGCATGGTCATAAAAGGACACACATACACTGTAGGAAGAAAGCCAATTAACTTTAACTCCAGAAATTAGGTAATGTCAAATGTAATGACGCCCTGGGCCACTTGAACTGTATTTCAATATTTACATTTCATTGTTTACATATTGTCACTCGAAGAAACCTAACAAGGTTGAAAGCCTGTAAAAAAGAATTATCATAGGTCGAAAAGGTGTTATTTTTTCTCCATCCACATCAACTATGACCTAAACTGCTCACCAATCTATATATATAGAGAGAGAGACAATGAAATGATCAACAATGAAAGCCGCTTAGAAAGAAGTAATCTTCCGAGCATGACGGCAAATTGACGAAATTATATATAGAGAGATATATATATTTTCGAAGGCATATTAAAATCGGGTTCTACCGTTAGTGAGGACTTTCTAGAATACTTTTCAGAATTTGTCTAACAGTATTTATTTTTACCTTTTGCTTTTTACTTTTACCCCGGTTTCTTTTCTTTTCGAGTTGTATTACACACCCGTTCATCGAGAACTTTTATCTCCACATTTCATTTCTTTCGTCGGCTGTGTGTATTTCTTCTTGTTGTGTCTGTACCCCGAAGAAGGTCTTCATCAGACCGAAAGCTACAGGTCGGTCAAAATTGTTTTTTTCCTGTGCTGTTTGAGCTTTATTTGGACGAATTTCTTTCACTTTAGGCTGTTGCATTTCAAAAATCCAGCACACTTGAAACAGATTTGTTTTATCAGAATATTGACACTTTATATACAGAAATCTCAATTAATGGAAGATCCGTGAAGATACAACTGCTTGAATTTAATATATATCGCCTATGTCAAGCAGGAATTCCACCAGGCGTCGCCCTAACACCGCGCCACTGGATTGAAAACTGTGAAGTTTTTTGGAAGGTGGCCTCGACTGGAGTCGATCCCGGATCTACGACACCCAATCGCCTCGCCATAATTGCTCTGCCACCATACCAACTGAGCCAACGACAACACCCCAAAAGGTTGCAATAGTCTCAACCAGTATGTTAGTTTACATTTACAACTCGCCCCGAGACCGATATTCGAGAACTGACAATTACTGAATTGTTGGAATTCTTTTCTGTGATGATTCGTAATTATCTATGATCTGTGAAGATGCAACTGCTTGAATTTAATTTATATCGCCAATCGCCAATGTCAAGCAGGAAATCCTCCAGGCATCGTCCTAACACCGCGCCACTAGATTCAAATAAAGCTAAATAAAGCTCAAACAGCACAGGAAAAAAAATTCACCAAGCTTTCGGTCTGATGAAGACCTTCTTCAGAGTACAGACACGCCAAGAAAAAATACACACAGAAATGAAATGTGGCGATGCTCTCGTAAACCAAGTTCTGACGGAACGGGTGCGTAATGCAACTCGAAAAGAAAAGATACTGTGGTAAATGTAGAAAGCAAAAGGTAAAAAACTGTTAGACAAATTCTGAAAGTTATTCTAGTATCTATTAACCCTTTACCCAACGTAACGGCCAAAACCGGCCAGCGCTATTCTCAAAAATCGCCAATTAATTTTCACTATTTTTTTCATTTTTTGTCTCAAAAACATAGGTTATGACCCCTCGTTGGAACGAGCTCGTCAAGCTCGTTCCAACGAGGGGTCATAACCTATGTTTTTGAGACAAAAAATGAAAAAAATTAGTTATTCAAGAATTATTTTGCAAGTGTCGTCTGCTTTTCACGTTAGGTAAAGGGTTAAGTCCTAACTCCCGGTAAAACCTGATTTTATTATCCCCTTCGAAAATGAAAAGGAACTGGAATTTAGAAATGGCAAAATACTTCCATGTATTACATGAATGTATGATAACTGGATGATTTGAAAAAAAAATTGTTTGCATTCCGTCGCCTTAAAATGCACAAAGTAGCCCGCTAGGAAGAAATTTTAGAGTCTGTTGCTTTTCTAGCTGGTGCCAAACGACGTGATGGATGAGCTGGGACTGTGCCAGCAATGGGATAGTGGCATCAAGAGCAAGAGTCAGCACAGACTACTAAACACGATGGAGAGAGAGTTTTCTGTTTCAACTGTCTGAATTCCTTCAAACGCAAAGAATCGTTGGCCTGTCACGAGGAATATTGCATCTCAAATCAATGCATTGCCGTCGACACGCCTAAACCTCACACTCACATCAAATGCATACACCACAACAGAAGATTGAGAGCTCCTTTGTGGTGTATACAGATTTAGAATGCTTCATGCTGAAGATGAGTTCTTGTCAGCCGGACGATCGTCAGACTTACACCGAAAAATATCAGAAACACATACCTTCGTGATATTGTTTCTACATAAAATGTTCTTTTGGTGATCGACATTCTTCGGATCCATACACATACACGCAATAGTCGAATGATGTCGGCGTGGCTCAACAGTTCGTGGACGATTTGGAATCTCAAGTCAAAACGTAAAACTTGCAATTCAAAACTCCCGAGAGGATGACCATCACAGATGAGCAAGCGAAAGACTATATGAGAGCCACCGAATGTCACATCGGTAGACTACCGCTCACCGAAAACTCGACACCCGAATACAAAAAAGGTGAAAGATCGCAACCACTACACGATTAACCCTTTACCCAACGTAACGACCAAAACCAGCCTGCGCTATTCTCAATAACCGTCAATTAATTTTCATTATTTGTTCATTTTTTGTCTCAAAAACATTTGTTATGACTCCTCGTTGGAACGATCTCGTCGAGCTCGTTCCAATGAAGGGGTCTTAACCTAAGTTTTTGAGACACAAAATGAAGAAAAATTAGTTATTCAAGAATTCTTTTTGCAAGTGTCGTCTGCTTTTCATGTTAGGTAAGGGTTAAATTTCGAGGTACCGTGCACAGCAATTACAATCTAAAGTATCGAGATGCTAAGTTCTTTCCAGTGATATTTCGCAATTTGTCGAGTTACTACAGCGCAAACAAAGGATATATAAACTGCATACCGAACAGTGACGAAAAATACATTTCTTTCATGAAATGGATAGCCGTTGACAAGAAGAAAATAGACGGACATACGTTGGCAATCGACATCAAGAGAGCAATGCGTTTCATAGATAGTTTTAAATGCATGTCGACCAGTCTCGAGAAACTAGTCGTCAATTTAGGAAAGGAGTAATTCGCGATCACGATCGAATCCTTTCGACGCGAGCGCCATTTGGAGAGCGTATTGAGGAAGGAAGTCTATCCCGTTGATTACATTACAGATTCGACAAGTTCATGCTACCTTCCAGAAATCATATTTATTCGAAATTATACGAAGGTGACATTTCTGACATCGACTACAAGCACGCTCAAAAAGTGTGGAAAATATTCGGCATGAAATCTATGAGGGATTATCACGATCTGCATCTGAAAACCAACGTGCTTCTCTTGGGTGTTCGAAAAATTTCAAGACGTCTGTTGGAGACAATACGATCAAGATCTTGATCTGGCTTGGTATTACAACGCTCCTGGCCTGGCTTCGGCCGCTCTGCTGAAGACGCCCAAAATTCAATAGGAATTTTTATCCAACGTGGACATGTTGTTCATGTTTGAAAAGGGTGTGAGAGGTGGAGTGTCGACGATATCTCATATATACGCGAAAGCGACCAATTCCTACACGGAAGAAAGATTCGATGCACGAGAACCTGGTAAATACATAACATATGTAGATGCTAATAATTTATACGATTGGGCTATGAGTCATCCATTACCAACAGGAAATTCCAAATGGGTTGAGAAACAAGGGGAGATGGAAAAATAGAGACACTATCTGTCTTCTGGTGGTGGATCTAGAATATCCCGAAACAATGATTATTCGTTGGCGCAACTGGAAGTGAACAAAGTGGACAAACTCATTCCAATTTTAAACGATAGCTGTAAATACGTAATCTGCTGTGATAATATGAAACTCTACATAGATTACGGCATGAAATTAGTCGACATACATCGCATCATCCTATTCGACGAGGAGCCTTCGATGAAGAAGTACATAAATCCCAACACAAATTTGAGAACGCAGGCTAGGACCTAATTCTTGAAAGATTTTTTCAAACTCATGAACAATTCCGTGTATGGAAAATTGATGGAAAACACCAAGAAAAGGACCGAGAGTAGCCTCGTCACTTCAGAGGGGCAGGCTAGAAAATACAAACTGTCTTATGTGGGAGCGTGTATTTTAGCAAGTAATTGATGTGTCGATTTCATTACGATTACATCAAGAGGAAATACTATTCGAAAGCCAAAGCGTTGTTCACCGATATGGATAGGCTAGTCTAGCTCACAAGATAGTGACTGAAGATTTTAACCGGGACGCATCTCCGGACGTCGACGCGTGGTTGAACGCAAGCAATTATTCAAGTGATCACAAATCTAACATTTCGTCGGGTGTGAATAAGAAGGTGGTGGTAAAATTCAAAGACGAGATACGAGGAAGGCAGATCACGAAATTCGTGGGTCTGAAGTCGATACTGTACTCTTACCCCTTAGACGGGAAGGAGATCAAGAAATGTGTCAAAATAAACGCAATTGATAACAACATCACTTTCGAAGAGTATGAAGAGTGTCTGTTCGAACACTTGAAGTTTCCAACTTTCATATTCGATAAAATCTCTCCCAAGGCCTGAAAATAAGCAGTCTGACATTTGCAGAATGAGGTTCCCAGAGGGTGAATGTGATGGATTGGTGAATTTACTATCCCATACAGTGGACCAATTTATCATCTGGGTACTTCTTTTTGTTTAGTTTTGAGACCCTGATTCAGATTGAGGTTCACAGAGCGTAAATTTAGTGATGCTACCCTGCTCTGCAGGGTAGCATCACTAAATTCACCCTCTGGGGACCTCATTTTACAGATGACAGTCTGCTTATTTTCTGGCTTGCTCCCGATTTCGATGCAAATTTCGGTCGTTTAGCAACCGGTCTTACCAACTTCTGAATTAAATTCGCACTCCTGACGTAAGATCTAGTAAACCTTCTGTTATTTATCATTAACATGGTTTATTCTTTCCTCTTATTTTTTTATTAATAATTATATTTTTTTATTTACTATTTTATTTATTATATAGGGCAAGGGCAGCTTTATTAATTACTCTCCATCCGTCATCCGTTGGTCATCCGTCCGGCGTTAACTTTACATTATCGACTTCTCCTCGGAAACGTCTGGACAAAATTGGACCAAAAATATGGTGTGCAAGTTTCTTATTATATGTCAATTCAGGCTTGTTCAAATACAGTTGCTGCTCCTACATGGGGCACCACATAACTCTGATAGTACCCATATATATGGAACTTTTTTTAAAAATCTTTTCCTGAACCATCAATTAGAATCTTATGATATTTGGTATACAACTTCTCTTGGGTGGATGGGTGGGTGGGGGGGGGGGGGGGGTCAGATTCCAGTTTGTTGAAATCGAGTTCCTGGGTTAATATTTTGGCGCCCTACAGGAGCCTGATGTACTTTCATTTAGGGAAATATGAGGACATTTTTTTAGAAATCTTCTTCAGATCCACCAGTCAGAATCCTTTTGTATTTCGTATACAACATCTCTACGTGGGGCAGATTCAAGTGTGTTTAAATCGTGCCCTTGGGTTAATATTTGGGAGCCCGCATTTTCACTTAGTGCAGTATGAGGATATTTGTTTTTAAAATCTTCTTCACATTCACCAGCCAGAATTCTTTCATATTTGGTATTTGGTATGTAACATTTCTAGCTTGGGGGGGGGGGGGGGGGGGAGGCAGGTTAGGTTCATGTTTGTTCAAATCAATTCCTTGGTGTTTTTCGATAAAATCTGCATTTCAAACTGCAGTAACATTAAAAACCCTTGGAAGTTTGGCTGTCTTTGTCTACAGCTGATAGAATTGGAAGCAGTCGTGTAGACCTATGATAATAATCATCTGACATGGCCACCAGAGTTATGAATATTTCATGACTTCGTCCCTCTATAGTATTGATGAACTATGACTAACTTAATGCGATCCAAAATACTTCTGTGGCCAACTTTGTCAGGTGAGTGATCAAGGCCCCATATGGGCCTCTTATTCTTCTTTCAACGCCTTCATGAGCGATTTATATGCACCTCTGTCCAAAACCTTCTGCCTCAACAATTCGTCGCAGATGCTCACCAACTCGTTTCTCACTCCCGTATTACCATGGTGGTCAGTCCCTGTCCGGAGACCGATTTGACGAACGCCTTATTCGCATCCCATATGGGTTTCACTGCCGCCTTCCACTTCGAACCTCTGCTCGCTTTCGGTCTCGTCTCTTTGGAATCGTTGTTTTTTCTCATGATATTTGTCCAAACCAGGAGATCGCCGTATGTTTTGTAATCCTCTTCATCATAATCGTTAAGATTACCCAGCACGAGCAGATTCCACAGTCCTTTAGTGCCTTCCTATTCTCGATCTTCGACGATCGGATTGTAGTCGTCGTTTATTTCTACTCGCCCGTCACCCATGTACAAGTTTCCATCGTCTCCCTCACACAAGCCGAAGATAGGTTCCGTACTCGGTGGATTCGTTTTATATAAATTCACGTAATCTTCGGGTTTCATATTGCCGGCATCTAAGATCGTGTCGCTGATCGTGCTCAAAGTAACCAGGCGATTTTTAACTATCCGTATCGGTCTCCATTCTATCTATCTCGGAAGGACTTGACGAAAAGTGTTGATACTGAAGAGGAGGAGAACGTCCGGTCGGAATGTATGCGGAATGTATGCGGGAGATGATGGTGCATAAGGATGACCAGAAGGTCTGTAACCATAAGTCGAATCCTAAGGTTCCTAAACTGAAATCCTGCTTTCTCTCAAGGGTTTCAATTCTTTGATGATCTCTTTTTCATCTCTTCCTGAGTTTTTATCATGAATTTGAACAACTTAATCGTCTCTCGTTGCATCTCGATGTCTCCCATTCGTTTCGCTAAATTGCTCTCTTGAATATTCTTCTTTAATTCTAAAAATCGACGAACCGTCTCATCTCTCAATTTGTGATCTTTGATCTTTAAAATTAACATGTTACAAATTTTATTGTTTTTTTTTTTAATTTAATTTTATTTATTTATTTTTCTATTTTACTAATATATATTTTTATCTTTAAAAAAAAATCAGCAAAAAGTATATTCCTCTGTCACAGACAGGCTGAATGAGAAAATAAAATGTTTAGTAGTTGAAAATCTCTCTCATCCGAGAGTTCCCGCCGAATAGGCCACATCCGTCGAAAAGACAGTACGAAAAACCGAGGGAAAATACATGTTGTTTCGCATTTTGTGACTATTGGAATTTCTCTTATTCCAGAGAATTCGACAGAATCGACCACATCCATCGACAATACACTTAAAAATACCCACAAACACACATGTTTTCGCATTTTGACGAGTGTGACGTTCGCATCACCTACTTTAGATTTCTCGACAAAGTGGGACTAATAGCCACGAGACGATAAGCGACTCTTTCGACCCCAAAGCAGAATTTCTTTCAAAAATCTGTCATCGACTTAGAATTTCATCTCGGCTTCAGAAGCCTTCACGTATCACCACCGGCATCCCCTGGGGAATTAGATGAATTCTCGAGTGGGCCCGAACCGGACGATCCCGGAGATTTTCTAAGATTTTTATTTCGCCCTATCTCAGAGAGTTGATCTCGAAGATGGGGCAGATCCTCGTAGTATCATTCTCGGCGATTCGATTAACCCTTTACCTAACATGAAAAGCAGACGACACTTGCAAAAAAAATCTTGAATAACTAATTTTTTTCATTTTTTGTCTCAAAAACATGGGTTATGACCCCTCATTGGAACGAGCTCGACGAGCTCGTTCTAATGAGGGGTCATAACCTATGTTTTTGAGACAAAAAATGAAAAAATAATGAAAATTAATTGGCGATTTTTGAGAATAGCGCTGGCCGGTTTTGGCCGTTACGTTGGGTAAAGGGTTAACCATCTGATTTTTGACTCGAGATATCTATTGAGAGCTGGTGTTTGACGTGGTCGATTTCACTAGAAAACAAGCTCGAAAATAGCAAGAAATTATCTAAGTTAAAGAAACCGGTTGGGGGGGGGGGGGCGCTCGAATTGTCCTTATATATCTACTCGCCCGTGTGATTTAAGCATTGAGCAGTTGAAAAATATATTTTTCAAAGAATTTCAACAAAACCATATCATGTGACCCCCTCATTGGAACGAGCTCGTCGACCTCGTTCCAATGAGGGGTCACAAGATGTGGTTTTGTTAATTGCTTTTTAACTTTTAAAACAAGAATTAAAATAATAATAAATTTTGATATCGTCTGCGCTGGGTAAAGAGTTAACGAAAAGAATACATCATGATAAATGACAAGTTATTTCGAACTTACTTCTGTTGGTGAGCTCGCAATATCTGAAACCTTCACTTGATTCAAGTAGACTGCTCGCAACGCGAAATCCCTTTCCATGGATCTGACACTCATTTGTGTTTTTGTTAAAAAAGAATGACGAACAATCATCAGACTCCACGCGTTTGTCCGCACATTTTATTTTAGAGACTGAGTGAATATTTCCGGGAATATCATCGCTGCCGATTTTGTCTTTCTTGCTTTCAAACTGTAACGCGCGAGGCATCTTACTAGGTTTGCCGCAACACAAAATATGCAAAGAAAAACACCCAAAGAAGAAAACTGCTTCATTTTGATGAGAGTGAGAAAAATTGGTTCGAAATTAATTTAAAGAAGTTTACAAAAAAATTACGATGGTTGGGGGTTGTGTCTTCCCGAACATAATGACGAAACTATGTGTTCTTTTCACAATGCCATTGATGTTCATTGACCAATAGCGCACGCCCCATGTTATCTTTTAGATTCAATTATACACGCCGTGAAAGGATACAATGCAAAAGGTGGAACAACTGTGAAATGTTAGTCATAGTAGGGAATCTTCTTTTGATGTAAAATGTGGAGACGTTTCTTTTGTGTATGCGATACATAGACAGAACGCGATGTGTGTTTGAATCGGTGGGTGTTTTACATAACGAGTTGGAATGGCGTAGTCATATTTCGCGAGAGCCGTAGGCTCGAAAGAAATATGATTACGCCATTCCAACGAGTTATGTAAAACACCCACCGATTCAAACACACATCGCGTTCTGTGTTTATTCCACAACCCATGCATTAAAATTCATTTAAATAAACAAATTTTAATTCCGATGTTTCAACCCAAAGGTGAAGTGTCTGTTTGTTTTGACTGAAGCCGTACTGATCAAATGGATCGATAAAAAAAATCAAAACAATCTTTTCGGAACCAGTGTGTGTTGAAATTCGTGTCGCTGTTTCTCTTCGGCTGGTGCCCATTCACGCCTAACTGTTTGGTGGCTATTACTGTTAGTAAAAATATAAGTAAAAATTTGAGCAGATTTGCAAAACAGCTGGGAGAAATATTTTTAAAAGAAGTTCGAAGCATGTCAAGATGTACGAAGATTTCCCGAAATAAAGTTGACCAATTTAAATATAACGGATCCAGAAAACGAGACGGCCACGGGACTGAGTTAATGTTCTGGTTAGAAATGATTGGGTTGTTTTTTTTTAAATATTATATCATTTTTAGTTAACTAATTTTTTGTGAACCTACTTTATTTTGCTTTTGACGTTTTCATTTTCACACTACACAACAGACTATCGATAATTGTACAACGAAATTTGGAAACTTTTCGAATCGTAACTAATGACTCGATGAGAAAGAAACTAGTATGAACGGTGCAGGGAAAAATGTTCCGGTGTAACAGGAATGGAAGTCCGTAGGAAAATTAGTCCCTCTGGACTATTATTCCGCGGAATTATAGTCCAAGGTCTAACATTTCTAGGAATAGTAGTCCGGCGGACTACTATTCCTAGAAATGTTAGACCTTGGACTATAATTCCGCGGAATAATAGTCCAGAGGGACTAACGTTCCTACGGACTTCCATTCCTTTTACACCGGCTTGTACATCACCCATTGAATACAGAATCTTTATGTCATAGCGGCTATTCCGTTAAATACAAGGGTTTAAAGGTGAATGGATGTGTAATAAAAAGATGATGTTTCATGTCCATTCATAACCCTGATCTATGTACAACTGGGGTATTGGGGCACTGATTTATCACACAGAGAAAAGTGTCTTACCTGACGCTATCCTGGGGGTTGGGGTGGCGATGGGGCAGTTGTTGCTATAAATAAACAATTCCCAACAAACAAATAAAAACTGGAACGTTTTCAATTTTCCAGCATCTCGAGATCGCTAAACGATTTTTATAAAATATTCTCTGAAGTCGGCGAAAATTGAATATATTGAGGATGTGCACATTTTTCGTGGTAACACAAATTTACAACATATTTCAACAATTATCATTGCCAAGAAAGAAGTGCCGAAATCGTAAAGTTGGTACCGTGTTACCATTACAAATGTTCGTGCTGGGCTTTCGTTTGATGTTTGCTGATGTGAAAGCTGTAACGCTGTGACTATAGCTACAGCCAAACAGCTTTCACGTCATCAAACGCAATTGATAGGAGGAGTCAACGCGTTGACTGACTTGACGCCATTTTGAGAGAGGCAGTCGCTTTTCGACGACATTCAGTAATCCAATTGTGCGGAGATCAGTGGTTTCGAGTATGCGATACAAAGATGATGTATTGTGTCTACTCGTAAACCAATCACATATTAATACATCAGTATGATGCGTAAACTCGTTCGAGAAAGGAAACAAGGCTAAAGTATTGCAGTTGGTGCCTTGTTGCACTCAGAGTACGAATTTTGAAATGCGCTATAATTTCGCATAACATGACAATATATTGTTTCATGCCAACCCTATCTGAATACTCAAGCCCATTCCCACATGTCGCCATTATCAATTGTGAAGGCTATCAACACTAATGGGGAGTAGGAATACGTTATATGAGTGTTTCTGAATTTAGGGAATCGTTAACTAAACAAGACACCGGATGATATCCAAAATAATTCATCTTAGTATTTCATCCCAACAAGGTGTAACCTCGGTGTGGCTCATAGGCGGCTCCGGGTTGGCTGAGCGCCGCATCCGGCTCGCGCTCCGTTTATTTTTGTTACTTTTTTTTTTTCAAACGCCGACACCAGGCACACGATATTGTCCACGACAACAAAATAATTTATTGTGATGAATTGACGTAACATGGTCTGAGGTTTGCGGCTCGGGACTTATGTTCAAAATAACGCATATGTTCCAATACGACCCTTCCGATATCCCAAAACCTACATCGTGAATCATGAGAGGCCTATTTAATAAACTTGTGATCGATAAAGTTGCCTTGAACAAGGCAACTTTTAACGATCACAGGTTTAGTAAATAAACTTCTGGTGTATGCACGGCGGCACTGGATAAATAATCAATAAACCAGATAAACTTATTCCATCTCAGTTCAAATCGTAAATAGGTTTGTAATCTAAACAACACTTCATCCGGAACACCGTCTGTTGCACGTGTGAAAAATCCAGAAAAACGAAGCGGTTTGCTAGACACTTCGTCGATGAAGCAATTATGAAAGGGGCGACGCCATTTCAAATATTTCGCGTGGTCACGTCAGACGGTAACATTTGCCACTGGAGCCGTAAACATAAAATAAATTACGCCAGCTCTCATCCAGTCAGAGGGCGGGGATTTTACTCTTACTGCAACATACAGGCATCTACTTTCGGAGATATTCACGTGTGACAGTGGATAATAACGTATCCCATGTATGCAGCTTCAGCTCCTACGCGGGTCTCCCGTGTGCTTTTGAAATTGTGAAAATGTCTGTACAAAATTGCGAGAATGTTAGTCATGTACAAAGAAACCATTCAAGCGCCACAATGAAATACCCCATCGCATATTCGATCCCACCTCGAGGTTACGCGTGGTGGGTGATCTTTCGCATCGCGACCCATGATTGAGTCGTAAATTGATCGTTCTTGTGTAGTGTTCTTTTGAAAATGTTTGTACAAAGGACAGAGATGTTTGTTACTATCAATAATTTTCATCCCTCTTACAGGCGAGCAGTTTATAACTGCCGATCGAGGTACTCGTCGATCTGCTCTGAAAGTTGAGGACTAGAAAATGTTCTAGCCGGAAATAATTCAATGTGCGAGCCTATAACTAATGATGGGGCTACATTTACTTACAAATGTATTACATAATCTAAGACTTCATCATCTTAACAAAAGCAGACGACACTTGCAAAAAAAAATTCTTGAATAACTATATTTTTTCATTTTTGTCTCAAAAACGCACGTTATGACCCCTCATTGGAACGAGTTCGACGAGCTCGTTGCAACTAGGGATCATAAACTATGTTCTTGAGACAAAATTGAAAAAATAATGAAAATTAATAGGCGATTTTTGAGAATAGCGCAGGCCGGTGTTTTGCCGTTACGTTGGGTAAAGGGTTAACAACAGCTCGAAAGAGTAAGCAATACAAGCTTTTTCTAAAAAGGTGCATTAGCTATGCTCTTGAAGGAAATTCAGATTAAAAACTTATCTCTAGTTCCGTCTACTTTTTGACTTACGCAGGGGGCTGTATCGGAGTTACCCGTTGGCATTTTTCACTGGTCTTATTATTCCTGTCCTTATGATGCTTAAATGTCTGAAGAGTATGCAGGGCCATAGACATATTGAACTATTTTTACTCACCTGAATGCGTGTGCGTGTAAACAGTGCTAAAGATGACAATCAAAATTACTATAGTGATCTTTGGGAGAAAAATGACAAACTTTCATTTGCCACAAATTTCATTGTTTTACATAATGGACGGACATGTGGTCAAATATTTTATAACATACTTTTTAAAATGGTATCAACTTCGTTTTGTTAAAATTAGTTTTTAGTGGTTCCATTTTTGTTTAAAACTTTCACTCTTTATCCCAGTACATCACCTCATTAATTTGTTGGAAAAGACTGAGAGGGGTAACTTCAAAGTCCGGACATAGATTTGATAAAAGCAAAAATTAATTTTCTTTCTTCTATAAACATATTTTGGATATGTTATTGTTTTAATGGTTCCATTTAGCTTCGAAAAGTGTTTTTTTCTCTATTTAGGACCATGTGACAAATAATACCTCTTCTACTTGGAGACAATAACATGTGAAACTAGACTTTATGATTCTGGAGAATCATGGCTTTTCCCGATGAGATTCCATGATTTTTCATGACCCCACAATGTCTGATGAATTGTTTTTAACTGTCTCACTGAAGTTCCTTCATTGATGTTATGAGAAAGGTGAAGATGGTAGTCTCAAATAACACAGTTTGATAAAAAAATTGTTTAGGTAAAAACCATCATTAACGGTGGAGTGGGTTAATGTCAATATCATCGTCCAACAATTCAATGACCGACAAAAGGAGTTATGTTTGTTTGACACATACCCACTGAGTGCTGTGTCAATTTAAATATGGTCCATTTTATCTCAAATGTATCCAAAATATTGATGTCTGGCATTTTGTAGAGGGTTAACAAGTGCTAACAGGAATATTTATTCATGCAACTTGTAATGTCACACCAAGAACTGTGAATGGCCATTCTTTCTTTAAAATCTACAAGATGTTTTTAGAGAAATCCAGGGAGAACATGAATTTTAAGCTTTTGATGTGTATCATTGTTTATCCAGCCCAAAACGGGTTAAGTGTTGTTGTTTTTTGAATACTCTTATTACTTCCAAAAATAATTCTCAGTGGATTCTACTTCCACTTATTTTGATCTCTGCTCCCAACTTCGGGTGCTGTGGGTACGCAAACACAGCCCATTTTATCAACATTTTGATGTTTGAGAACCTGTATAGGGTTAACAAATGCTTACAGGAATATTTTGTACATGCAACTTGTAATGTCACACTAAGATCTGAGAATGGCCATTTTTCCTTGAAAATCTACGGGATGTTTTTAAAGAAATCCTCAGATAACACGAATTTTTAACCTTTTGAAGGGTATCTCTCTGTAACCAGCTCTAAAGGGTAAATGCTTGGTTTTGTGAATACCTTCATTACTTACACAAATGATCGACGGTGAATTCCACTTCCAATGAAGACGGTTATGTTTATCTCATAGGTACACATTTGGTGTTATGGTTGCCCAAGAACAGCCCATTTTCTCCAAATGTCTATGCTTGGCAGCCTCTGGAGGGTTAACAAAACGAAACATTTTGTTCATGCAACTTGTAATGTCGCTCGAAGACCTAAGAATGGTCAATTGTTCTTGAAAATTTTTTTTGAGAAATCCACAGAAAACTGGAATTTTAAGCTTTTAAGGGGTATATCTCCTTAACCAGTCAAAAATGGGTTAAGACCTCGATTTTTGAATACATTTACTACTTACAAAAATGTTTCCCTGTCAGTTTTGCGTCCGGTAAAAGAAGTTACGCTTCTCTGTTGCATTCCCATTTGATATTGTTGATATTTTTAAAAAAAAAATTTGACATTTCAGGGAGGGTTAACATATGCTTACCGGAATAATTTATCCAATCAACTGGTAATGTGACACCAAGACCTATCAATGGCCATTTTGTCTTGAAAACCCCACCAAATGTTTGTAAAGAAATCCAGGGAAAACATAAATTTTCAAGCCTTTGATGGGTATCACTATTAACAACCACAAAACGGGTTAACGCTTGGTTTTTTGAATACCCTTATTACTTACAAAAATGGTCCCCGGTGAATTCCACTTCCAACAAAGGAGATTATGTTTAGTTCTAAGGTACACGTTGGGTGCTGTGCGTGTCTGAAAATAACCCATTTCAACAAAATTACGATGCTTGGCAGCCTCTAGAGGGCTAATAAACGCTCACCGTAATATTTTGTCCATGCAGCTTATAATGTCACACAAAGACCTGCGAGTAGTCAATTTTTCTTGAAAACCTACAGGATGTATTTACAGAAATCCACAGAAAATGGGAATTTTAAGATTTTAAGGGGTCTCTCTCTTTAGCCTGTCCAAAATGGGTTAAGACTTCGACTTTTGAATACCCTTACTACTTACAAAAATGTTTCCATATAGATTGTGCGCTCGATAAAAGATGGCACTTTTCTTTGCGGCGTACCCATTGGGTGCTGTTGGCGTCCAAAAACAGCCCATTTTATCACAATTTTGACTTTTAGCAGTCTGTGGAGGGTTAACAAATGCTCATCGCAGCATTTTGTCCATGCAACTTCTATTGTCACACCAAGGCCTGGGAGTGACAAATTTTTCTTGAAAATCTACAAGACTCGTTTAGAGAAATCCACGGAAAACACGATTTTTTTAGCTTTATGGGGTATTGCTGTTTAACCAGTCCAAAACGGGTTAACGCTTGGTTTTTCGAACACCCTTATTACTGACAAAAATGATCAAATGATCCTCAGTGAATTCCACTCACAATAAAGGAAGTTATGTTTATCTCTCGTGTATTGTTTGGGTGCAGTGGGGCCCTGAAACCGGCCTATTTCATCAAAATTTCGATGTTTGGCAGCCTGTGGAGGGTTACCATATGCATCGCCTGATATGTCGTGTGCATCAAAAGGCGTGCCACAGACAGGTCTAGCAATGACGAATGTATAAAAAATCTACAAGACGTGTTTCGAGAAAGTGCCGATAAACCCCAATGTTGGCAGTTTTTTGCCAATTCTGACGAAATAAGCGTTAAATCGAAAATTCTGCTTTCAGTACATTTTTAGATTTTGTGCCCCTCAATGCGTGTGCAAAATTTGGTGAAAATCGGTTTGAAAATGGCTTCTGAATCGTACGCACAAAGTTGATTTGAGTTAATTTTTAACCCAAGTGATTTTAGAGTGTAAGGGTACTGAGCGTTCATAACCTATTAACAGATCAGCCGCATTCACCTGCGCAATTTACAAATTGAGCACGTGGAAAAAAATTCTTAAAATGTCAAGAAAACAATATCATGTACCCCCCCCCCCCCCACCCCCCCGTTCTAAATAAAGATGTCGGCCTCCAGAAAACAAAATGGACGACGGAAACACGTGTAATTCCAATAACACGCACGCAAGCGTACTGACACAACGTATTACTATGGAAATGACGTCATAACATGGCCGCTCACGCGGGATTCCATGACAATCCAACATAACGTAACTATGCCACGTGTCATGACGTCATTTTCGAGGTCCCCGAAAGAGGGATGCGAGCACAACTACTGTAGTATAGCTGAAACTGAAAACATCGATAGGGAAAAGAAAATGCTTCCAATGTGCAAACTGTTGGTCACTTGATGATATTCTTCATACCATTTAACCTCTGAATCTTTTGTCTATTGGGGTTGGTAAACTACGTTTATCCCATAAATGTCTGTTTATTCGAACAATAAATGCCCTGGATAAATTTTGGCTTTATTCACCTAGTAGGATGATAAATTTTCCCCATAGGTTTAACACTGAAAGAATTTATTCCCACAGCAGAGACGGACTTGTTGATCTCTGACCTCTACCGCATTCGTGTAGTATAATTGACAGTTCAATTGTTGTTTTCTTTAAACCTGTTTGAAAGTATTACACAATGCCAGCAGAAAACACTGCACATTGTTCATTTAATAAAGTATTTTTGCAAGTTTAGCTCAAGTATTTTTAGACAGAAATGTATCATTGCGCCTTTTTTATTTTGGGCAATTTTGCTTGTCTTCGAATTGGACCTATGTGCTCCTCACTTCTCACTGTGTTTTGTAGCGAGTAACAGCACGATTTCATCGCGACTGCCCTGTAAAAGATTTATGGGATAAATAAAATAAACGTATAGAGTTTGCAAGTAAAAAAAATTATTCTACGAGTAGGATTAAGAATGAAACCGACGAGCCTCTGGTGAGTCGGTTTCATTCTTAATTCTACGAGTAGAATAAATTTTTTTACTTGAAAATACTATACGTTTATTCTATATATAACTCTGACGCTTTTTTTTACTTCTTCTTGGGGGGAGGGGGGAGGGGTGTTGGTATCCAACATAAAGTACCTTTGGTCCACTGAATATAGCTGTGTCAGCGCTTTTTGTCGGTTGAATAAAGCACATGCTGCACGTTAGTTACCATCCTGGTTGTCACACACTGAGCATATTGTTCAAATTCAATATACATGCTCACAATGGAACAAAATATCGAAATGTAAGATGAAGTAGAAATTATGTATAATAAATTGATGATTTACGACGAGTCAACAGTTTATATCAAAATACAAAATGAATTCAGTAAATTAGGTCCAGGTCTCATTTACTGCACGAGTTTTGTACATTTCGATATAAACTGGGACGAGTTGAAGATTCCATTTATTATATGATCCAAAAACCACACAGAAGACACTTAAATACCCCTGGCACTATTTCTGTTAATGTGTGGCCGTGCATTACCATTTATAATGAATGGACTTAATAACCAGAAGAAGGGTTAGATCATATAATGGAACTTGATTCGGCTGAAAACATTATTCCAGAATTAAAAACTGCAAATTTGTCTGAAAATTATACAACTGTTGCTGTTGACCCTCCAACATTTCTTTGACGTTAATGACAGAACAGTTTCAAATTTATGCACACACAAAAATGCTTCAGTACTGAAATTAGTACACTAGTAAAGGAGAAAGCTGTCTGTTTGACTGGGAGACAGCTGGTCTGGTTGCCAATTCGACTTGGAGGGGAGTAGTCGTGGCTGCCAATTCGACAGGAGGGGCAGTTGTCCTGCTTGCCAGTTCGTCTGGGGGCAGATGCTCGACTGTGCACTTTTTGACTGGGGGTGGGCACTTGTTCTACCACCATAACTTTTGATACGATTGGCCTTTTATGTCACGGTTTTGTTTAGTACATGATCTTGGCATTGCAATGTAATGTTCGAAGGTCAAGACGGTAGGTCAAGTCCGAAAGTTATGTGGATGAAAAGGAAAGCTTTGCATCTTGGGCGTTATTAAAACCAAAAAAATGAGGCACGAAGCTGTTAGAGTTGCGAATCCAGGGTTTGGGGTTTGGTGGCACCACACATCAAATCATGGGTCGCGGCTCTTGGGGAGAAATGCGTGCCTTCTGGTCGTTGGAAGCAAATTTAATAACGTGCCATACCACAGGAGATATGTGCAGGAGCCATAGATATGCATGGGGTAACATATTATTCACGATAACACATGGGCATCCACTTTTCGTCAGGTGAGCAGCAGATGGCTAAATTCATCTTATTAACCCTTTACACAACGTAACAGTCAAAACCGGCCAGAGCTATTCTCACAAATCGCCAATTAATTTTCATTATTTTTTTTCATTTTTTGTCCCCAAAACATAGGTTATGACACCTCGTTGGAACGAGCTCGTTCCAATGAGGTGCCATAACCTATGTGTGTGAGACAAAAAATGAAAAAAGTTGTTTATTCAAGAATTTCTTTTGCAAGTGTCGTCTGCTTTTCATGTTTGGTAAAGGGTTAATCAAATCGTCGTCAAATAGACTGTACGGTACGAAAACTATTATCACTTAATTGTGAGTGGCGGATTCAGGCTTGTCTGGAGCAGGTGTACGCCATCTCTAAAATTGTCTTATATTTTGTAATCGCCTTTTTATTGGTTTAGTTTCGATAAAGTATTCGTAACCCCATCGTACGTTTCACGTCCATATTTACAAAAAAAAAACTTCAGTCCTAATATCACATACTGCCGGCAACCTTACGTGCGAAGAAATTGATTCCAATGGGAAAACACAGCAAAGCGGTGATTCCTCCTTTGACAATCGTTCAGTTCATGCAGGGGCTTCCCCAAGGAGGAGTTGTTAGGATCTGCGACCCCCCCCCGCCCTCTCAATATTTTTTCCAGTTGGGACAATTTCATCGGAATTGGAGTCTAATATATCTTGCCGGTAATCACGTACTTTATTTATTTATTTATGGGTTTAACGACCCTTTCGACAGCATGAGCCATGTCGTGTCGAACAGTTTTACGGGTAGAGGGTGGAGGAAGCCGGAGTACCAGGAGAGAACCACTGAGCAGCGGCGAGCAACTATTAGACCCCGCAACGTACTAACTCCACACAAGCAGGGTCAGCATTGGTTGAAGACGAGTGCACCATTGGCATGCAGTACGTCTTAGTGCACAGCGCCACCGTGCTCCCACGTGGACAATCGGGATTAAGTGCCTTGCCCAAAGACACAATGCAGAAAACCCTGGCGGGGATCGAATACTGGACCTTTCGGTTTGAAGTCCAATGTCCTAACCACTGGACCATCGCGCTCCCAGATTTGATACTTGGACATGTGTCACGCTTACAGTCGGTCATACAAAAAGTCTGTAGGACCCGAATGGAGCTGTTAGAGATTCAGCATGATAAATTGGAGTACTTGTGCGGTACGCGTTAATGAAACTAACAACCGGTTCCTTGTTTGACATGCGTTATCAACCGATTTTATTGGTTGATAATGAATGTTGAATAAGCAACTGGGAATAAGTAACGGTTGTCATGTCCCCCAACTGCATGTATATTTTGTTTTTTCGTCAATACATTTCCAAGAATTCTTAACCCTCTACCCAACGTAACGGCCAAAACCGAACCAGCGCTTTTCTCAAAAATCGCCAATTAATTTTTATAATTTTTTCATTTTTTGTCTCAAAAACATAGGTTATGACCCCTCGTTGGAACGAGCTCGTCGAGCTCGTTCCAACGAGGGGTCATAACCTATGTTTTTGAGACAAAAAATTAGTTATTCAAGAACTTTTTTTGCAAGTGTCGTCTGCTTTCCATGTTAGGTAAAGGGTTAACTGATAACCCGACTGACTAATATTCCAACTTTATCATCAAGGCATTGTACCAACCGCTATTGTAATACAACCGCTATTGTAATAAATTTATTACAACAGCGGTTGATGATTTTTTTTTCATCAACCGCTATTGTAATAAATTTATTCCAATAGCGGTTGATGCAAACTGTTTCAACAACCGCTATTGTAATAAATTTATAATAGTCGAATGTCAGTTGTAATAAGTTTCTCATTAGTTTGAGAATAAGCCTGTTTTATTCAAGACGAGCCTGTTTTATTCAAGATTTAATCTCTTTATATCATTCACAGCGACAAAAACGCCGGAAATTGACGAAATGAACAGTAAAATCTGAAATCTTGCTGCGGGAAATGTTCGATAAAACCACAAAAATAGGGAAGTCAGTGGCATCAGCTGTTTTAGTTCTTTCAATTTTTTTGTGTATTTATTTATTGGTGTTTAAGGTCATATATTTCTGCACAATGGCTAATCATGACCACAACATTGAGATAAACCCAAGTTTAGTCAATCGTTTATACACATGTTGCCCATTTTAGAGGACTTCCATACCAAACATTGGTGACTGGGTCCTATTTTACAAGTAAAACCGAGCTTGTTTGCCACAATAAACAAGTACTGCTTCATTTCCCGAGGTTCCTACTGGGAGGTTCTTTCAAATACATCAACATTTGTACGGTTTTCTTTATAAATATGGTTAAAAGATTTGTAAAATACAATATGTATGACACTGTGATGGTTGACAGAGACGGAGTGAGAACACTGGAGATGAGTTGGACGCAGATAAGAGACCGATTTTTTTGTGTAAACCCTTTCAGCACTAAGCTACAGAATAGTTTAATCCAACATCTGGTTTGTTTATGCATTTGGAGGAGTTGAAAATGATACCATAAGGAAAATACGTCCCAATTTATCCCAACAGCCCATGGGGCGGTTGGATTCAATTATGACCAGTCGTCCTCAAGTATTTATTGTTCGCCTCTTCGTATACCCGTCAATAGGTTGATAGGGGTAAACTTATTTCATTAATGGTTTGGTCAGAAATCTTGTACGGGGTGGGAAGGGGGTGCAGAGCTCGTTGTCTCAGTGGCCAGAGCCTTGCAGTCGTGATCCAAAGGCAGGGGCGTAGCTAGGATTTCCCATTGAGGGGGGCATATTATTTTTTGGTGGGTGGTTGCCAGGTCGACATATCCCACAATCATATCCGAAGGCCGTGGGCCTGAGGTGGGGGTGGGTATGACCCTCCCATTGGTGGGGGTTCAGGGTCTCTCCAGAACCCCGCCAATGGGAGGGCCATACACACCCCACCTCAGGCCAACGTATCCCCTCCCCATCCGTAGGGGCTTCCCCGTAAAGATTTTGAAAATTCAATGCCCTGAGACTGAATCTGGGACCATCTGGTATTTTAATTTTCCCATTTTGATGGGGTGTCACTGTAATTTTTAGGAGGGCATGCCCCCAATCCCCCCCCCCCCCCCTTTGGCTGTCCGAAAATCGTAGTTTAGAATCTAGTCCCTGCAATATGCGTTGTCTCCTTGAGCAAGACAGTTCCTTCCCATTGCTCACTTGGTGACACGATGGTGCCGTGTGCTCAGGCGTATCGCACGTTGAGGGTACACGTACTGTACTTTCTACCAACGCTAAAACTGCCCTGGTGGGATTAGTATGTAGGAATGTATGACAGTGACTCGCCGCTGCTCGGTGGTTCTTTCCGGTTACTCCGGCATCTCCAACCCGTAAAACTGTCGTCGACACGAATTGACCTTGGCCACTAAAAGTGTCGCAAAACCCCTATCATCACTCCATCCACAAATGGTGCTTAACAGTGCGGTTGTAATAAATTTATTATGAAGGCGATTCTGAAACTCATTCCACCGTTAGTGTCAAGTTAGTAATAACATTGATTGGAACACGTATTTCATTTAACCTCTATTGTTGAAAACGTATTACAACAGAGGTTGGTGCGAACTTTTTCATCGACCGCAATTGTAATAAATTTATTACAATAGCGGTTGATGCAAATTTTTCTTCAACCGCTATTGTAATAAATGTATTACAATAGCGGTTGATGCAAAGTTTTTCATCGACCGCTATTGTAATACAGTTATTACAATAGCGGTTGATGCAAACTTTTTCATCGATCGCTGTTGTAATAAATTTATTACAATAGCGGTTGATGCAAACTTTTTCACAGATCGCTATTGTAATAAATGTATTACAATACTCGGCGATGCGAACTTTTTCACCGACTGCTATTGTAATAAACCGCTAGAGTTAAAATTTACGATGGTTGTTGTGACATACATTTGACTTAACCGCTAGTGTTACAAATTTATTTAAATAGCGGTTGTAACACAATTCCAGTTAACGTTTTTTGTGATAAACTCTTTTACTACAGGGATGGAAAATACACTTTACTTTACCGTTATTTGTAACAGATTTATTGCAACACATGTCTCCATAGATGCTGTAGTAAACCGAGTTATGGGGAAAAGTTGAAACACGCCAGCTTCAGCTCATTTATACCCCCAGAATAGAAGAACGGAGAACGTGTCAAATAATCCATGATCCTGGAGCCCAACCGCTGGAGGATATCATATGAATGACATAGATAGGGAAGTTAAGTGTTGTTGTTGGCCTAGGTCATTCATCTAAGCACCACTACCCGCGCGACCGGGGCCTCAACTCTGTATTATCTGGCAAGTTCATCTCTGCTACACCATGTATTGGTAACTTCTTTATACTTCGACGGTATGGAATTCCATTTACTATATTTTCCTTTCACTGTGCAACTGCGCTACCAAATGATCCCACTATACCACCCCACGCCCTTCTGACTACATCCCATGTGTCGTTCACACCACCACACATACATTCCGCAACACAATAATTACGCCCAATCTGACAAAGAGAACTCGGTAAACCACACATACGTGTCACGAAATTTACTTTATGGGTATGTAACGATAGTGGACCTTTTCATATCGGTATACATGGCCGGAATGTTCATTTCTATCTTGGGTACCGATGTCGTATCTTCGAGAACATAGAAAATAAGTCAATCGACTTCCTGGTTTTGTACGGCATTTGAAGGCGTTGTCGTGTAGTTTTTATTCCGTAACAATAAATTGCAAGGATCGGACACCAACTTATGCACAGACTTTACAGGGGTTGTTCCAAATTGCTAAAACACTGCCGACAATTTCATCTACATTGCCCCATTCATCATTTTTTTGCCCACATTCTGCCCCACTTCCTTAGATGTCCAAACTTTATATATGATGGGGACGGACGCCCCTCCCCCCCCCCCCCCCACTCCATCCTCTGGCCCATACGCCCATAACCTAAAACGTGCGCGCCGTGGTCTAGGTGGGTTGGGATGGGGCCCACAGCCCACACAAAATCTGGACAAGCTATGAGAATCGAACAAATATTAGATTGCGCTATTCTATGGTGTGTTCAGAGTTGGCTCTGGTTCCACTCGGTGCTACTCCAAGGATTGTTCTCGAGAATTGCATGCATACACTTTTGGGGAAACTATGGATTATAGTGACATTTACTCGTAATTCTTGGTTTATATGGGAACGACATATTGTTGCTGTTGCCAAGTATATTTGACAAACATTGAGACATTCGAACAATAACAATGTACTGGTTATTCTGGACAATTTTGCCAGACCCTACACAACTAACCCCACCCCCACGACCCCACCTTACACGCAAAAAAAAACATGTCACCCTATTCTATTTTTTTTATGCTTCTTATGGACGAAAGAGATCACTCGGGTAGATCAAGGTGTTGCTATGAATTGCAGAAAACGTAGAATAACCTCAATAAATGCTTCACATCATGGCTATTAACCCTTTACACAACGCAGACGATATCAAAATTTATTATTTTAAATATCATTTTTTTTTAATTTTTCAAAATATTTCAACAAAACCTTATCATGTGACCCGTCGTTGGAACGAGCTCGACGAGCTTGTTCCAAAGAGGGGTCACATGATATTGTTTTGTTGAAATGTTTTGAAAAATACTATTTTTTCATCTGTTGATTTTGCATATTACGCGGGCGGATGTGGCCGATTCGATGGGTAAAAAGGTTAAAACGTGTACTGTACAGGCGATTGGTAAAAATCGCAAATTTAGGCAGGTTGCAACGTACGTCTCCTTCAGATATTTGTGACCTGATTATGTATGTTAGAGTCACTGTTATCTGCAGATTTTACAACGAAAAGAATAGTCATCTTTGGAAGCACAAATTTAGAAGGAACACGTTGTTTTACATTCTCTTTCGCGCGCATAACACTGGGTTACAACGAAAACTTGTCGTCCGTAGCGAAGTGAAGTAGTATTTGTAGCATACCAACTGTTCACATACAAATTGTAGCTAGCTACTTTGGTTCTGTGCAGTAAATATATTTCTACAATAACGCCTAGAAGAAGAATTGCTGCGACATCTGATATACAAAATTTCAAGCAAACGAGGTTCTGTTACAACAACTGATAAGTTTTGCCAACCCGTACTGTAATAAGTTTATTGCAATAATGGTTGATGGGAAAGTTCACACCAACCGCTATTGTAACAAATTTATTACAATAACGGTCGGTGAGAAAAGTTCGCATCGCCCGCAATTGCAATAAATTTATTACAATAGCGGTCGGTGAAAAAGTTCGCATCGCCCGCTATTATAATAAATTTATTACAATAACGGTCGATGGAAAAGGTTGCATCAACCACTATTGTAATACATTTTTTATAACAGACGCCGATGAAAAAGTTAGAATCAACGGCTATTGTCATAAGTTTTCAACAATTGAGGTTAAATGATATATGTGTCCTAACCAATGATGTTATGAACTTTTGACACTAGCTTTTATAACAAATTTATTACCACCGCGCGGTTAAGCAGAATTTGTGAATGGAATGATAGGGGTTTTACAACACTTTTAGTGGCCAGGGTCAATTCTTGTCGACGACAGTTCATGTGGGAGAAGCCGGAGTATCTGGAAATAACCACCGAGCAGCGGCAAATCAGCGTCAGACATTCCAACTTACTTATCTCGCCGAGGCAGGTTTAGCGTTGGTAGAAAGCACGTGTACCGCCAACGTGTGATACGCCTTAGCACACGGCGCCACCGTCAATGAGCCACCGAGCCCTGTCCCCCACCCCATCCAACCCAGCGCAAGATTGTGACCAACAAGTTATTGTAATAAAACAAATTTATATAAACAAAATATTATTTGTATTTGACGCGCAAAATTTGTGTAATAAGTTAACCCGTTTCATCTATTGGCATGTACACGAAGAGACGAACAATAAATACTTGACGACGACTGGTCACTATTGGAATAGATTGGGACAGATTTTCCCTACGGCATCATTTGAGACTCCTCCACATACATAAACAAACCAAATGTTGGATTAAAATATTCTGTAGCTTAGCGTTGAAAGGGTTTATACAAAAATAATATTGCAGAAAAATAGGTCTCTTATCTGCCGCCCAACTTATCTTCAGTGTTCTCACTCCGTCTCTGTCAACCATCTCAGTGTCATACATATTATATTTTACAAATTTTAACCCTTTACCCAACGCAGACGATATCAAAATTTATTATTTTAAATACCATTTTTCAAAATGTTTAAAAAAAATTCAACAAAACCATATCATGTGACCCCTCGTTGGAACGAGCTCGTCGAGCTCGTTCCAACGAGGGGGTCACATGATATGGTTTTGTTGAAATTTTTTGAAAAATAATATTTTTTCAACTGCTGAATTTGCATATTACGCGGGTGGGTGGGGCCGATTCGTTGGGTAAAGGTTTAAACCATATTTATAAAGAATACCGTACAAATGTTGATGCATTTGAAAGAACCTCCCCGTGGGAACCCCGGGAAAGGAAGCAGGACTTATTTATTGTGGTAAACAAGCTCTGTTTTACTGGTAAAATAGGTCCCAGTCACTATTTCTTGGTGTAGGAGTCCTCTAAAATGGACAACATGGGTATAAACGATTGAATAAACTTGGGTTTTTTTCACTGTTGTGGTCATGATTAGCCATTGTGTAGAAATATGTGACCTTGAGCACCAGTAAATAAATACACAAAAAAAAAATTTGAAAGAACTAAAAGAGCTGATGTCATTGACATCCCAATTTGTGTGGTTTTATCGAACACTGTCCGGAGCAAGACATTTCAAGATTTTACTGGTCATTTCGTCAATTTACGAAGTTTTTGTCACTGTGGTTGATATAAAGAGATCAAATCTTGAAAAAAACTGGCTTGTCTGTTGTAGACATCCTTAGTTAGCTGATTCTCAAATTAATGTTTCATGAAACACTTATTACAACTGACAATCTACTATTATAATAAGTTTATTACAACAGCAGTCGGTGAAAAAAATTTGCATCAACCGCCATTGTAATACATTTATTACACTAGCGGTTGATGAAAAAATTTGCATCAATCGCTATTGTAATAAATTTATTACGATGGCGGTTGCATTACAATAGCGGTTGGTACAATGCATGCCTTCGACGTACTTGATGTACTTGGCAAATTAGTCAGTCGGAACATGAGCCACCACAGTCGGGACAAATCAGGTTTACCCCCACCCCACTCCCACCCAAAACATTGGTCATCTTCTCGACTTCCATGGGTTCACTAAGAGTACACATGGTGTAAAACGGAATGAATGTGGTGCCAGCGGTGTAGCTAAGACTGACAGCGACTCGTCCTCACCCCTTTTTCCGAAAATATCCACTTTATAGGCATTCATTCCCAAAACTGGTTTATGGACTGGTACCCTGATATTCCTTGGTCATGTTGCTATAGTTATTCCTTCCCTTTCTGGGTACCTACGCCTTGGGCAGGGCACTTGATCTCAATTGCCTAACTGGGTGCACGGTGATGCAGTTTGTTAAGGTGTACTACACGACGATGGTTACACATGCCTTCAGTTGCTCCGGCAATACCTCCGGTTCCTATGGGAATTTATCACTATCTGCTCCCGTAAAACTCTGGGCAATGAGGCACGAATCGTCCGTTTTATACTGCTGGTGGAGATACTTAGACGATCTATCGAGATAGAAAACTCGATCGATCGAGATAAGTTGATCGATCGAGATAGAAAACTCTTTACTCGTAGTTGTATTGTGTGATTGAAAATTCCACCGTTTGTTTTGTCTCTACGCCCTTTAAAGTCGATAGAAATACATATATTTGGCTCCAAGTGCAACAAATTTCCCAGTGGGTCGAAACATTTCTATACATTTAAAGGAATTAAACATTTACCGATTATTCTTCAAAGGAAATTATTGATAGATTGTGCCGTGAACGATCGACTGTCGACAACCTGAACATTCGTGATAATTCTATGCGTGATACACGGGTTCCTACTTTCGTATTGGAGCAGCAATTACCGTACTCCAAATTGGTCATACTGGAATCCCCAACAGAAACGTGTTCCATAGACATCCATTTGTGTGACCGACTGTATGACATGAGCCTGAGTGTCAAATCTAGCCGCGTGAGCAACTACATGGTGACTATTAAGAGCGAAGAGCGAATGGGTATATAAGACTGCAATCCAGACGAGAATGTCTCGACTGAGAATTTACTGGGGGGGGGGGGGGGTCATCCCTCAATACCCCCATTATTGCGTCCCTGACCACTATCGGAACAACAACAATTACTACAAACATTGCCACAGATTAAGTTTTCCTTTTCCCCTAACTACTGTGTCAACTACCCAAAAACATTTTCTTTACAATGAGTTTATTGACTTCGTACAGTTTGAAATGCTGTTCTCTTTGTGCAGATCAATATTCTACAGTACAGCCACACTTCTGTACTGGTCGTAACCCACGCGGGGGCAGTGATGTCCACTCATGCGTTCACCAGGTAATAACAATCATCAACAGCAAAATTTTAATTAATGAAGCACCGGGTTGTACATTAATTAACTTTTTGATGATTATTCTTATAATTAGTGTTTGCAATCTCTAAAGTTGGAGAGCGCGGTGGCTCAGTAGGTAGAGGTGCAGGCTGCAAGCCAAGAGGTCCTCGGTTCGAATCCCACCTGCGGCAACCGAGTTGTGTCCTTGGGCAAGACACTTCATCTCCACTGTCCGCGTGGGGGGTGGGGGGGGGGGGCACGGTGGCGTTGTGTACTAAGGCGTACTGCACGTCAACGGTGCACTTGCCTTCAACCAATGCTAACCCTGCTTGTGTGGAGTTAGTATGTCGGGGAGTTGACAGTTGCTCGCCGTTGCTCGATGGGTCTCTCTGGGTACTCCGGCTTCCTCCACCCGTAAAACTGTCACGGTCATGATTAGCCATTGTGCATAAATATGTGACCTTAAACACCAATAAATAAATAAATCTCTAAAGTTCACCACCCTCTTAGGTCACCAGTCTAATTCTGTTCGCAGTTCGACGCTGTAATGGGCTGCTTGTTTACCCACTTTTTGTGGAAATTTGCGCGCTGACTGAGAATGTTCATACATGGTTACCAGCAAGAACGAATTGATGTCCAAGACGCCAGTCCGGATAAAAATGTCCCTCCTGGAAAATTATTATTGGGGATGTCTCTCCTCTAAAACCCTTAGCAGACTCCCTAATTTCAATTAACCCTTTCAGACTTCAATTATCCTGACGTTCTAACGTCACTGCGAGTTCAGTTTCATCAACGTTTTTCAAAATGCGACGTCAAACGTCGAAAGTACAAATAACAGGATATTTTTCACATTAGTAATTATCTGACAGAGGGCTGGATTATTTTTGGTGGACTGAATTTGTTATTCAAAACTAGTTTTATTACAAATTATTGGAGAGTGCCCACAGGCACTCTCCAATAATTTGTAATAAAACAAATTTATATAAACAAAATATATTTGTATTTGACTGAATATGAAATATAAGCAAGGGGAGTGTTTGCCTTTGCTCTGGTATCCTCATTTTGAAAGCCCTGATAGTGTCTCCCAGCACTCAACCAGTTGAGAAATCTCGACAGCAGGATTATATTAGTATTTTAAGCTGCAATAACATTTGGCTCAACGGCTATCACTGAGCACTATTCCGGAGAAAACAGCAATTTGGGGTTAAAACTTTAAAAAAAATCGAAAAATAATATCAAAACAAATGACCACAAAGTATCAACGCGCTGTTTGATTTCGTATGTAATAACACATACACAAGGTTTTTTAAGGGTTAAATTAAACAAAAGATTTCGTACGTAATAAAACGTAGAAAAGTATCAAAGGGTTAATTTGTTTGCAACTGTCCAATTACAGCACGGCCGCCATGGATTGGTCACTTTCCACAGGTTGACAATATTTCCACGGATGCTATGATATTAAATTCCAAACACTAATTATAGGAATAATCATCAAAAATTTAATTAATGAAACACGGGGAAAACTTTTGCTGATCAGGATTATTTATTATTTATGTATTACTGTAACCGCATGTGTGGGCATCACTGCCCATGAGTGGAGTATGACCAGTCCACGGATACTGTACTGTTTATCCGTGTTAGGCAGAGTCGAACAGAGATTTTTATTATTTACCATCACACAGTGGCAGCCGTCTATTGGGACTGGTCTGAACTGAGACCAGGGAACCCCCAGCTTCAAGTAGTCCCTAACCGAAAGGGAGAGAGAGAGAGAGAGAGAGAGAGAGAGAGAGAGAGAGAGAGAGAGAGAGAGAGAGAGAGATGCGGAACGAGGAGAATTGGGAAAAGACATTACATTCAATAGTTAGGCTCTCGGGACTTTCGAATGACCTCATCCTCTTGAGATGGATGGCCGTAAGTCAGAGGGTCTTCCCAACCTTATGGAGCCAACGAATTGAACTTCTATACAAAAACCTACTGTGAGAAAAATTCCGAGGTACACAGACCATTTTGGTATTTGCATCAAATATTGTGGCAAATGAGTATGAAGACGTGGAAATACCAGTGATTCGACCCGCTTCACTTAGTAGTATTTGGCCCTCAAGAGTCGAGGGTTTTGCGACTGTTCGCTCTGAATGTTCAAATTTGCTCACACCTGGCCGATTGTTTGGCATGTTGTGAGAAACGTTCAATGTTCATAGCGAATCGTTAAAAAATTGTTGACTCCAGAGGCCGCAGGGCTAATAAGAAAAGCGGGTTCAGAAGCCTCACTCATCAGCAGGTTTGGGGGTTTCGTACACCCTTGGCCCGACACGGCCATCACATTAGTTAAGAAAAGTCAGTTGGTGTAAAGGTCGCAGAGTAGTACATCGCTTGCATGGATCGTGGCGGTGTTTCCTCTAGAGAATCAGAACAAAAGGAACAGAGGGAACAACGATTATACAACACCATCACGAAATAAGCTACAGACAGATGTTTATTGAAACAAAGAAACGCAACTGCCATAACAATATACAAAACAGGAACGAGAGAATGCAGTCTTAAGGTTCTCAGAAATAAAAAAGCAGAAACGGGTTTAAAGGGAAAATGTCCTTGTTACTAGCTTAATCAAAACTCACCGTCCTCCGTCAGCACATTTTCAGCTAGGACATTTTCCTTCGCAATAATCACGTCTATTAGAGCAGAAGCTCTTGGTTCCCTCAGGACTGTTCACGCACTGTCTCCACATATTCTCACAGTCCCCTTTGCAATCTCCGGTCACACTTGGTACAGCAACAAGTAACACAGCTACCAACAGTAATGCAACTAAGATTTTCATTTTCTGAAAAACAAATAATATATATATATTTCACCTTGTCGATGAGGAGCAGGGGATTCGAGAAGATGACCGATTGGGCGTGTAAACTTCGTTCACATACCTGGACTCCTGGTATCAATAAGTGGCCCAGCGTTTCTCTAAAAAAACACTTTTGTGGAACAAACACCCCGATCATCTCAAGGTGCCACAAAGTGGGACTCTTTTTTAAGACTTCGTTTCAAACCTATTTTTACTCTGTTTTTGATACTCGTAATTTGCTAATTTTTTGCCACCTTGTGTCTGTCTTCCGTGCTCTTTACGAGCATATGTATGGAACGCTGAACATACACCCAAAATAGGCATTTTATTGTAAAACCTGAGAGCATCATAGCAGTATAAGATGTAGTAAACGCGTTCTGTCAGCCGGAGGCAGAGACGTATGGGGAGCTTCATCATAGCTACGTCACTAATCGACGTCATGTGGGTTGGCATGGTAGCCCACGTGAACGATCATGTTGTGACGTCATCATCATGGTGATTGGTGGTGTCTGCATGTGTAGCATGTGTTGTTGGGCTGGCGCGTGTTTCCGTCGTCCAATTTGTTTATTGGGGCCGCCATCTTGCTTCCTATGGTAGCACGTGGTTGCTATGTAACTGAAAGTTATATGATAGGACGGTGTTCGATTGTATTGGAGTACATAGGTTTACCACAAACAAACCGACAACTGTTTATTTCGCTCGCCCCCCCCCCCCCCAAAAAAAAACAAACAAAAAAAACAAACAAACAAATTCTCGCTTTCTGCCTATCCAGACCGCCATGTTTAATGACACACGGGTATTATGGAACTAGATGGGGATTCCAACAGTACGACGCAATGTTTGGGGAGGGGTATTCGATTGAATGGGATTATATCTCATTACCACAAGTAACCCAACAACTACTTATTTGGCTCGGATTCGCCGAGAATGTTTGATTGTTCATTCCTACTTTGATATCACGTGGTTACTATGAGCGTTGATGACTTCCAGCAGCACGGGATATCTTCCGTGGTGTGTTCAAATAAACTGGAGTGTTTTTGCTGGCTCTGATTCACCAATAATCCTCGCTATTTTCTATAGTCACTAAAAAAATCACAAATCACCGAAATGTACAGTAATTGTGCTTGAATACTCCAAGTAACCTCCCCTTGTGATTAGAACGTTGTGCTATGGGATCTTGAATAGTGTGAAAGTTCTGTTTCATTTCCTGGGAGTATCTTTACTGTCACGGATTCTTTCGGAATCCTCGTTTTCCATCTTTTAGGACTCTCCTAGCAGTCTGTCTAGTCCCAGCAACTCTTAACTATCGCTGGTTCCGGCCTCTGCCTTCGATCAAGTCTACTTGGACGAGTGACTCCACCCGCGATTCACATTTTCATCTCGGGGAAATGGATTCTATGTCCACAGACGCATCCCAGAAAGGGATTCTATAAGTGGAATTCAATTAAAAAGGATCCCGTAAGTGGGATTTCGTAACTGTGTAAGTGGGAACTCCGTATTTGGTACTCTTAACAGATTTTGTGAATGAGCTAGTGGTATTCGAGGACTGAGAATTGCTTGTGTGGTTGTTAATAAGGTAACACAACACATACAAAACATGAACACTCACTGTTTGAAAGACCGATATGTGCTCATGTGAAAACGCACATTGTGTCACAAAAACATATAGGACATAGGCACATATGAAAAAAGGATACTATAAAGAAGGGATTATGTAAGTGGGATTCCGTGGAACATTTCCGTTTAATGATGAGGATATGAGGGCTAGGAAATAATACTTTGTTGGGGTATTTTTCATAGCCCCTATGCCCTCATACGATGAAAAGCAATTTTACAAGCATACAAGACCTTGAACAGGATTCAGTAAATGGAATTCCTTGCCGATTCCGTGAAATGGAGTTCTGTGGTTTGACATAATCTCCTGATGGTATTCCCCTTCTCCACTGAATCACAATAAGGATATTTGTTAGATTATTGTAAATTTATTTATTATATGCTAACCTGTGAATTATCTCAAATTATATATAAGATATTTCTCGATGTCCATCGACTTGAAATATCTTGCTAAATCACGTCATGCTACACCGCATCACGTCGCCTTGATCAGCTGATCTCTGTTATTGTTTTGAAACGTACGCATTTGTGGTCAAATTGGGCTGAATATTGTGCAATAAAATGTCTCGTAGAATATAATAAAACAGAAAATCTACTCTATTTCAATCACTATCTGGAATTATCTCACGAGTGTGGACCTGGAAGTTTTATTTTTCACGAGCGATAAATTCTTTCAGTAGCTTCCTAAATGACGTTACGCTTCGGAGCATGACGTCGCCTGGAAGGAACGATCAGCAGCTTTTTATTATTGTCTTGACACTGTTTGCAGTCAAATTGGGCTAAATATTGCGCAGTAAAATGCCACGTAGCGTGTTATAAAAAGAAAATATATGCTGTTTTAGTGAATATCGGGAATTATCTCATTCATGTGGACTTGAAAAGCGCTCGTGAAAAATAAAACTTTTGGTTATAGAGTTTAGTCTTTGTTCTGTTCGTTCTTCGTTCTTTTCATTTTGCTTCAATTTCCGTTCTCTGTTATCTTCGCTGTGTTGGCCTTCGATCTCCACTCTCTTTGATCTTCTCTGCAGTCATCCCCGTCTTCCTTGCGTTAAGTTCTCTTCATTTCCCTTCGACCGTTTATATGTCCAGTTCTGTTCAGTCTTCGTTTGTCTTAGATCTCTCCCATTACCTCCATCATCATCCTGTTGAACCAGTTCACTTCCATTTCCGATCATTTCGTTCTCTTTAAATATCATTCTCTTTGTTCTACTCATTCCTCTTCGTTCCTCGCTCTGTTCCTTTAGATATTCGATCTTCATTCTCTCGATTGTGTTCACTGGTCATGTATCTTGATCGCTAATGGCTGTGAAGCTTTGTCGTAGAATTATCTGTACCTCTGTAAGATTTGATTGTAATGAAGCATCTTCTCGTTCTCGTTCATGGGTCGAAATTCTATGATCTCTCTCATTTTTCTATTCTGTTCCGAAGCAGCTTGTTCATTCAGGTCCCTGTTCACTACATTCTGCCTTTCTTGCAAGTGTTCCAAGAGTTTGGTCTCGACCAGCACATATTTATTTTCTTCTGTTGTTGGATTACTCCTGTGTTCGATCATGGTGTACATGGCTTTGCGCTTGGTGTGGGTATGTCTTCGGCTCTTCTCTTCTACGTAGCCGTGGTACACCCTTTGTTGAGTGGACTGTCTTGTGTCTGGCTAGATGGTGTTTCCTTTTAAACATCTGTACACACCTGAAGTACTGAACATTCTTCGTGGTCCTTCTTCGTCTGTGAAGCCGGAGACGTTTTAAATGATTGAAGAATTTTCAACACTCGTCGCAGTTGCGATGTTGATTCATCGTTGGTTTGAAATCAAATGATGAAGTTAAGGTATTCAACATTTTTATACCCTCGGGAGTTATGCCAAATCTCGACACCCCTTTTCCCACAATCGGCTAGGAATCTCAGTTACGGAATCCTTTTATGGTGTTCTATGTTTGTAGAATCCTTTTTTCATCGTGTGAGGGCTATAAAAAATACCGCAACGAAGTATAACCTCGTGGCCCTCATATCCTCATCTGGATTACTGAACGGCCACGTTCTGAGGAATCCCACTTACGAAATCCTTTTTAAGGTCTGCCTATGCTTGTATTCTCCCCTTTTTCATCATATATGCCCATGTGTTATATGTTTTTGTGACACATTGTGCATTATTACATAAGCACTACCCTTCTTTAATCCTTTACCCAACGAATCGCACGCATCCGCCTGCGTAATATGCAAATTCAGCAGCTGAAAAAATATTATTTTTCGAAATATTTCAGCAAAATCATGTCATGTGACCCCTCTTTGGAACGAGCTCGTCGAGCTCGTTCCAAAGAGGGGTCACATGATATGGTTTTGTTGAAATTTTTTGAAAAAATTTAAAAAATGATATTTAAAATAATAAATTTTGAAATCGTCTGCGTTGGGTAAAGGGTTAAAGCATGGGTTCATGTCTGTATGTGATGTGCTTACATTGTTAACTACCGGTACCACATTATACATATTTTGGCCTTCGAACACCAATAGCTCGATCACGGAATCATTTAGGAGTCCAACATACGGAATCCCACTTTCGAATCTTTTTTCTTGGAATACGTCTGTGATAATAGAATCCTTTTTTCCGAGATGAACATACGGCCCGTCCTTGGAGTCAGTCGTTAGAGTAATTTATCGATAGCCTATTTGCTCGAAGAGATTAGAGTCGTTCGAGCAATGAATGTGCAGTACACAAAATGGACGATGGAAACATGAGTCGCTATAACAACACGCGGTTCTCGTGCGAATTGACACCACGTACCACCATGATCAAGTTGTCACAGTAGGGCCGCTCACGTGAGTTACCATGACATCTCCTCATAATGTCACAGGGTCACGAGACTATGACGTCACCCCCTTCGGATCTCCCTCGGGCTGATTTGGCACGTTTACCATATCTACTACTCACCCTGTTGTTTTACGTCTTTAATTAAGCTAAATTGTGAATATTACCGGATTTCCTCCAACTGTGATGCCTTCAATCCTGGCACGCCTTCTCGTGGTAGTGAGAATATTTCTTAATCGGAATTCTAGTTAAAATAAACTCAAGAGTTCTTTTTATATTTATAAATTTGTAGATAAATTTGAGGTAATCATTGGCTTACCACTTTCTAGTCCAAATCGGTCATGTTCGCCCCTACGTCAAACCCCCGGTCAGAACCACAGGCTCCTAATTGTATGACCGATTTCATAATGGCCCCATTATCAAGCTTGGTCGATATGATTTCATTCAAACTCGGCTGATTTAATGACGTCGATCTTCGTCGATATGAACCGAATTTGTTTACATCTTTATTCGTCGAACGTTACCATGAAGATATAGAATATACCCATAGTAGCTGGGTGTACCAAATGTTCACAACGAGTAGTGAAGTGGTGTTAACCGCGAGCCTTCGGCGCGCGGTTAACACTACTTCAGCACGAGTGGTGAACTTTTGGTGCACCAAGCTACTTTGGGTATATTTTATTTATACCATGATCGTCAGATTTTTAAGAGTCGCTATTCTTTTTTCTCTATTTTACTGAGCACCAGACATACGTACGCGCGGATCTGTTTTTTGTTTACACGAGCATAGGTGGGCGGTACTTACGCTGTCAATTTTATCGCCGAAACGAAATGGAAAATGAAACGGGGCCTTTTTCATTTTAATAGCATAATAACAAACCATTTCGAGTTATGGGTGCTTTATTAACTTGAGACAATGCATGTTTGTTAAGTTTTGGTGTCTTATGGGATAAACTCATTTAAAAACGTAATAAATAATTGGCACTTTCATTTCACTCTTCGCGAGGCGACGTGCGATAAATTTAGACAAGTTCGCACTCAGGTCGACGTCACCAAATGTCATCTGGGATGCAGTTCCACTGTAGGTGTAAATTTTAACTACTGAAATCCCACTGCTAGCGTGTTCACCACGGTTGGTGTGTAAAGCTAAAATTTATGTCATAGGCTTTTCATATATTGTAGAGTAGGTAATCATGGTATAAATTGGGCTTACCATACATAAGAGGGTAGTTTCAAGCTGGGTTTTTGTATGGTGAGGAGTTAATGATGGCAATGAAAGGAGACTAACCAATTAATAATCTCCAAATCTCGATGATTAAGCCACACACACGTCCTACAATATGCACTCGGTGAGTTCCAGCGATTGGATGTATGCGCACACTTGAACTCTTACTATTAAACATTCCTCGGCACTAAACTAAACTCGAATTCAGTGGCCACAAACCTGAACGTGATCTCAAACGCAAATAATAGCACACTGTGCAGTTGCTTATCCAGAGATTATGTTGGTAACAGTAAAACGTATATTTTCCTTGTGCAGCACACATGCCTGACTTGCATAATTTATAAAAAAAATTGTGGGATGAAGGGATGGACTACTGTTAATTCACAGACGTGTCCTAACGTAGGTGTCTTGGAGTGCTGTTCAGACTTGCACAGCCAGGTGTTAGCAATGAGGTATTTGTGACCTATTCACAACACCGCGTTGACACGTTATATTTTAAATCAACCTCGGGCCCCAGAAACAGCAAATATCTCAATAAGAGATCTATAGTTCAGTGTTTCATGTACGTTACAAATTATCTATTGCTCATAATGGGACAACATGCACGTTCCCCACCCACCTCTCGCATGTAGGTTTTATCTGAATGGGACAACAGTAGTGTTTTTTATATATATATTTGCTATAGTAATCATAAAAAGAACGGCCCGAAAGACGGACTGAGGGACACATTGATTTAAATTATATAATTAATCAAGAGACCCCAATGGGCGCTCACCAGGCCAAATTTGTTTAAAGAAGGATTTAATAATTGTATCTATGGTCAGTTAACACAATAGAGGAATGAAAATAATTACTTATTTATAACTATGTTGTCCATGCTAGATGATGTTTTTCTAGTATTGGGATGCTACCACATAAATAACTCCCAGATTTCCAGTGACACAAAAATATCAACCTAGGGTTCTTAACTTGAAAAAACTTGAATCTGCCACCTCCCCCTCCACCCCCAGGATATTGTATACCAAATATCAATAGATTCTCTGAATGGTGGATCTGAAGAGGGAGATTTTGTAAAGGATTATTTGTTATATTACACAAGGTTAAAATTTGGGCCCCCATTGGGAGACCAAATATGAATCCTGGGACTTATTTGAACAAACATGAATCTGATCCCGCCTAGGGTGTTGTATATCAAGTATCAAAACATTCTGAATGGCGGTTCTCAAGAAGATTTCAAAGAATATTCCTCCTGTGCACCAAGTTAAAATTAGGACTTGAGAGCCAAATATTAGCCCAGGGACTTTATTTGAAAAAAAACCCCAAAATTAAACCCCCACCACAGGATGTTTTTTGCCAAACATGGTAGTTCAGGAGAAGAATATGTTGAGAATATTACCTATATAGCACTATGTTAAAATTCCCATCCCCTTGGGACACAAATATCAAACCAGAGACTTTATTTGAACAAACTGAATCTGAACCCTTTAAGTATGCAGTATACCAAATATCAAAATATTCTGATTGTACTTCCAGAGCAGTTTTTAGAATCATTCCTAATATTGGACTAGATTATAAAATTCAGTTTGCAGTAGGGAGCCCAAATATTAAGCCAGGCGAGGGGTATACCAAATATCAAAAGATTCTGATTTGGGGTTTGTGAGAAGAATATTTTTAAAGAATATCCCTCATATTGCACCTCATAAAAATTCTGGGTCCATGAGGGGGCACAAATAATATTCAAATGACTCGTAATAATGATGTACGCAAAATATTAAAAGATTCTGACTGGTGTTTTTAAAGATTATTCCCTGTTTTGCCCTAAGTTAAAATTCGGGCTCCTGTATTGAGCCCAAATATGAACCGAGGGGCTTAATTTTATCAAACCTCCCTTTTTCAAACTTTGGATATCACAACTCCAACAAAAGCCCATATCTAAAATATCCTACTGATCAGAAAAAAATTATCAATAGTTATCGTCTATTTTTTGAGTGACCCTTTTCACACCAACCTCACAAAAAAGTAAATTTCGTTACATTAAAAAGATGAAAAATAGATGTTTCTTTTATTTTCCGATTAACGTCATTTAAACGTTTTAACGTCATTTCGTGTTTGACCCCGCCCACCCCTCTGGTGACAACCCTGCGCCCCATGCCACATAACACAGCATTACAGCAATATCACAGACGTGAAAAGGAATAGTTGAACTCGAGTATTGTGCAGTTTTATCCAAATTGAAGGAAAATTATTAACGCTATAACGTTATTGGCGATCGAGCTCGGAAAACGTCAAAATTAAATTTCACTGCATAAAGTTGAAATCAAGTGCTCATGGCCCCGATTAACAAGTTGGATAAATTTTGAAAAGTCGAAGTCTAATACTGGAGACACGACAGCAATACCCCCTCCCATCTGTTGACTTCCCTACGCCCAAAGCTACATAACACAGCACTACAATAATATACCAGTCGGCAAGAGGAATACATTAGCTCAAATATTGTGCACTTTCATCCAAATTGTCGGGAAATTGTTAATGATATGACGTTATTGTCGATCGAAGGTCGTAAAACGTCAAGATTAAATTTCAATGCATCAAGCTGAAATCATGGGAACCTTCAGTATCATTGTCCCGAATTACAAGTTGAAAAAAAAATTGAAAATCGGTCTTCAAAAAACAGAGGTATGACATCAATACCGATAAGCGTTACCGCCCACCCGTCCTCCATCTGGTGACAGTCCTACTCCCAAAGCTACAAAACATAATATAATAGGACTATAATATACTACTATAATAGTACTATTGTATGGCAGGCATCAAAAGAAATAGATTTACTCAAACATTGAGCAATTTCATCCAAATTGTCAGGAAATTTTAACGCTTTGACACCGAACAAAAATTTCACTCGGCACCAAAACATTTCCAAAACATGCCCGGCCAGTGTAAACACGAGCTGAGTATGTCCTCCATATATTACAATGTGGAACGATATCAGCATTTATCGGGGGCAGAGGCACCCCCTCCCCTGTGGCCAGCAACCCTGTCAATTATGTCACTTATTCAACCTTGTCACTGAGTGGCCACCTTTCATTCACTGAAGGGCATACCAACTGATGGCAATCTATCCATCAACCTGCCAAGGGCCGTCCTAGTAAAGATTCGTCTGTCAATCAACTTGCCAAGGGCCGTATTGTTGAGGGTCACCTGCCATTCATCGCAAAGGATTATGGGAGAAAAAAGTGAGGCAAAACAAGCGCCAATGCTGCTGCTTGTATATCAAAAACTGTGGCAACCGTTACTTATTCCCAGTGCCTTATTTAACATTCGTCATCGGTCGATAACGAATATCGAGAAAGGAACTGGGAAAAAGTAAAATCGGTTGATAATGAATGTTGAATAAGGAATTGGGAATAAGTAACGGTTGTCAGGACCCTCAAACTGTAAATGGGTTTATATTGGGTGTCCTAACTCAATCAGGTCAGGACTAATTCACTCCCGAACTAATTTGGTTGGGTGAGTTAGAAATTGTCTACGCGATTTCGTATGTTAAATAAATGAAAATTTCACTAACTTGCACCCATATTTTGTGCTCCCGAAACATTTTTCAGAAAGAGTCATATTTCGAAAAAAACGCGATCTTCTCGCAGGTGCTCGCTTCTCCAGTAGAGAATACCACCTTAACTTTCAACTCAGATTTCTATTGTGCAGTTGCAAAAGTCCACATGCCGCGGTCACACCATCGTACGTCAAACATCCGATTTTTGATACGACAGCCATATACGGCATCGGATTGAAATGAAAACTATAGCTTCCCATTGGGGAGGTCACACCTTCGTGAACGATACAATTTTCGTTTCCGTCGTTCCTGTCCGGAAGAATAAAATGGAACATGTTCCATTATTTGACGGACCGAACCCAATCGTATACAATTTTTTCAATATTTCGAAGGTCTAGGTCAAATCAAAGTATCAAAACCACATAATTATGCATGTACGACCTCATTTTTCTGATTCGTGGAAGTGCTATATAGAATGTAGGTGTGTATCATTGTTACTCGTGTCTTATATTTTCCCTCAGTACGATAATGAACTTATGAATATTATGTAGATGATTAATTTTCAAGTGGTTTAACCCCTTCGTCACTGCCGCCCCCAGTATTTTGATTTTTTTATTCAAATTGTTTTGAAAATTAAGATAATTTTATAAAATCATAACAAAATGCACCCCTCCCCAATATAAAAATTTCTGGACTTGGCTTCATTTTCATGATATTTTATACGTGCTCCTTACGGAGAGCTTTGACGCCATGGGAAGTACTAAAAGTGTAACCATGTAGCGATGCGAATCGCAGAGATATATGTGTACGATAGACGGACCAGAAAATCGTATGCGATGGTGTGACCGCGGCCATATTCGTCGCTCCTGTCCGTCCTAATAAAATGGAACATGTTCCATTTTTTGAGGACCGAATCCAATCGTATACGATTTTTTAAAAATATTTTGAAGGTCAAGGTCCAATCAAGTATCGAAAACCACATAATTATGCATGTAATACGTCATTTTTCTGATTCCTGGAAGTGATGTGCAGAAGGTAGGTGTGCATCTTTGTTACTTGTGACTTTTCCTTTCCCCAGCGTGGTAGTGAACTTATGAATATTATGTAGATGACTAATTTTCAAGTGGTTAAACGTCTGCGTCACGGCTGCCCCCAATATTTTGATTTTTTATTAAAATTTTTTATTGAAAATTAAGATATTTTTGTAAAATCATAGCAAAGTGCCCCCTCCCCAATATAAAAAAAATTTCTGAACTTAATGTTTCAATTGATGCGTACTACTTACTGAGAGCTTTGACGCCATGAAAACGTAAATATAGCGTGACCATGCAACGATGCGAATCGCAGAGAAATACATGTACGATAGACGTACCAGAAAATCGTATGCGATGGTGTAACCGCGGTCATACAGAGTACTTCCCCCAATGGACCGCGAACACGCCGTCATTTAATGATGTCCCATCGACATTTTCTAACTCGTTCGAAGATGCAAGTCTCCGAACGCTCGATTTTCAGTTAAGAAACACCTATAAACACGTTAAAACGCAACTTCGCCCTTACCGAGTGTGTTTTTCGCGCCGGCGTGCTCCTAAAATATTGCGGACCACACATTTTGTTTTAAACGATCGGAATGCTTTCTAAACATGCATCTTTTGTTAGATGGAAATTAGCGCGGGATTCTCCTCGGGGAAGCTGGAGTGAGTTGAAGGGAGTCGAACAGCGGACCTTCGGTTTGAAGACCAAAGCCCTAATCTTTGAGCCACGAGCTCCCTGAGTTATTACACTTTGCGTTGTTTTTAATACGCAATGCTTTATTGCATAATCGGTGTTTTTTATTAACCAATATGTTGTTTTTACACAATTTGTTTGTTTTTTACTACACAATGCGTTTTATTACGCATGCCGTTTAAGTTGGAGTTACGAACGGCTACTTAGAGGTTCTGTTTGTGTTCCCCAGCTTCCTATACCCATAAAATTGTCCGACACGATTTTACCTTGGCTGTTGGAAGTGTAGTTAAATCCCAATAAATAAATAATAATACAGTTGTCGCACCTACTCAAATGTCATCCACTATCACTTAATCAAGAAAAAAAACAAGAGTTAATTACTGTTTTACAATTGCAACAGTGCACAGAGAATTTTGACTAGCTCCCGACTGAGTCGCGATCTAGTAGAGATTTCGTTTTTGAGCTCACAGCAGGCACAGAATCTCACCTGTCGAAAAAGGAACACGAGGACATTTGCCTCTTAGATTTATTTATTTCTTGGTATTTAAAGTTACATATTTATGCACAATGGCTAATCGTGACCGTGACAGTTTTACGGGTGGAGGAAGCTTGAGTACCCGGAAAGAACCACCAAGCATCGGCGAGCAACTGTCAGCCCCTCAACATTCTAACGCTGTTTAAGCTCCGCACAAGCAGGGTTACAGCGGTTGAAGACATGTGCCCCATCGACGAGCAGTACGCCTTAGTACCCTCGTGTAGGCAACCGGCATAAAGTGCCTTGCCCAAGGACACAAAGCGGGTCGTCCCGGACGGGGATCGAACTCGGGACCTCTAGCATAGAAGTCCAACAGTCTACCCCAGAGCCACCGCGCTCCCACCTCTTAGATACTATCAGTGGAGGATTTGAAGGGTCATTTCAATTGTGGGTCATGACGCGAAGTATCACGCGACGATAGAAGCGGCGAGTTTGTTGCGAGCCCGAGATTGGGTGTCTCACTCTTCTTAAAATAACATTTTATTTTAAACCAAATAAAACCACGCAACATTTTAAAGGGAAAATAAATTGCGAATGTGAACAAATGACCGCATCTCAAATTTTTGCTTGTATGTGGAAGAGCATGTAAAAACACTCTATAAAAATGTAAGATATCAGAAGCAGTGCGAGCTTACTTATATCGGTGATTACAAAACTTTAATGTTGCATGCGAATTTTCAGAACACACGACACTTCGACGATTTTCACGAGGTGGCCCGAAGTGACCGGTAGTAAACACAAACAATGGCATAATTTCTGAATTCACACGGTTTCTATTGTCCGAGTGCATGGCCTCCTCGAACAACAGCTACAGTTAAAACTGGAAGTCCCGTCACGAACTGTGCGCTTATCTAGGCTTATCTAGGCTTAATTGCGCGTAGGAATTACGCGCAATTGCCATATCGAATGGCATCCAAAGCACGGCAGGTTCTCCTGGTTACTCATAACAAACACAGGCAATGTTTCTGCCAATGGACCTTCGGGTTACCCGGAGGTCCATTGGTTGAAACATTACTTGTGCACAGGCCATATGTACAGAAATTGATAGCCTTACTATGGTCATAACGCGTAGAGTAACGCGCATATCGTCGAACTGTTTGTGCGCATTTCATGTCAGGACCTCCAGTTTTAACTGTAAGCAATATTTTAGCAATAGCAGGGTCTTATTAGATCAAAACCTTATATTATTTTAAAATAAAACGGTGTTATATTTCCAATAAAAGCCACTGCGCGTTTATCGACAACAATGATCAGAAATAAACTACATGGATCGACACAACGCAGTTACCCTCTTGCGGCGATCGAAGCGTGGACCTCTCGGCTTGAAATTCAATGCGGTAGCAACCGAGCCGCCGAGCTCCCGACTTTTGCATAATGAAAATTGTGGGTTTGTTAAATGGTCAACTTATTTTTTTTAATGCTTCTCTCAATGTCCTTTTCATGGAATACAGTCATTTTGTTCTGGATTGAGGTTGCAAACACTTTTGTAAGAGAGAGTTGTATGACAAAAGCATTTGAAATCAATTTTGACAAATTATCGAAGACTTTCTCAGGAATTTCCAAATATTTTAAATAACACTCATGTTATTTCTACCGAAATTAGCTATCAAGAGTATATAGAACATGCTTTGATTTAAACATTCTAGAAGGATACAATTAAGATAAAATCAGACGAAACGCACAGAAATTCCAAAACATTTTACATCGATATCAGGTCAAAAAATACTACGTGCCTGGACAGGGTTGTAGGTTATATTTTAATTTAGAACATTTAAAAACAACCATTGAAAAATGCAGAAGAGATCTGAGAAATACCCAAATATTTGAAACAAAAAGAAATGTCATATAATACTTTACTGATATTTTAACCATTCAATACCGAATGGGTCGTATCCGCCTGGGTAATTTACAAAAGTGAGCAGTTGAAAGAATATCTGAAATAAGATTTCAACAAAGTCATATCATGTGACCCCTCATTGGAACGAGCTCGTCGAGCTCGTTCCAGTGAGGGGTAACACGATATGGTTTTGGTGAAATTGTTTTTTAATTTTTAAAAATAAAAATTAAAATGATAAATGTTGATATCATGTGCTGTGCTGTGCTGGTAGGGTTAAACCAAAAACGTATTACACTGAAATCAGATCCCCAAAACTTTTTCAGAAATATGATTTAGGACAAGTTTTTCATTTAAAATATTTGAAATCAATTTCAAACTTTAGTGCTGTAAAAACAACAAAAAAGACTAGAAGGGAATTAACAAATATTTTAAAACATAAAGGTGTCATGTCATAAAGCTCCAAACAAACATGATCTCCCCAAAATCTTTTTATTGAAATAGGCTGTTGGGAATGTTTTGATTTAATACATTCGAAAAACAATTCAAAATACCAATTATTGCAGAACATAAGCAAAAAACTGTTTTTCGGTTAATAAATTCGGGAAAATGTTTGTTTGTTTGTCTATTGGGTTTAATGGCACTTTCAGCGGCCAAGACCGTATCGTGTCGGACAATTCTAGCAGGGATTACCAGGCGAGAAACACGGACAATGGTGAGTAACTGTCGGGCACTCCTTCTTACTAACCCTGTACAAACAGTCAGTTCAGACTGACGACACGTGTACTACCCTTGCGCTCCACGCATTAGAACACAGCGCTACCGCGCTTCCAAACGGGATGCAGTGTCTTGCTCAAGGACACAACGCAGATGATACATTGTCAGAATCGAACCGTTGACCTTTCGACCTCAAGTTCAAACCAATGAGTTGGGAGCGTGGTGGTTGAGTGGTTAAGGCATGGGACTTCAAACGGAAAGGTCCATGGTTCGATCTCCGCCAGGGGTAACCGCGTTTTGTCCTTGGGCAAGGCACTTAATCCACGGTGGCGCTGTGTACTTACTTAGGTGTACTGCACGTCGATGGAACATTTGTCTATAATCAATACAAACCCTGCTTGTGTGGAGTCAGTATGTTGGGGAGTCTGACAGTTGCACGTCACTGATCGGCGGTTCTGTTCGGTACTCCGGCTTCCTCCACACGTGAAATGGTCCGACGAGAGGTGACCCTAGCTGTCGAAAGTGTCGTTAAACCACAACAAATAAATAACAAGGAGTCACCACGATTCACAAATTCGAAAAAGATAAAACAAAACCTTAACTCTCTGGAAACGTCTTATACGCTATTGTATACGGCGAAATGAGTGAGCCTAGCTTACACCTTTGGGGTGGTTTAGTACTAATTCAAGCAGCGTTAAATTATTATAGTTTATTCAGTGAAAAAAACAATTATCGTCAAAATTACGGAAGGAGAACTGGTAGCCAGTTGCCGTTATTTCTATTTTTAACAAAATATGTTAATAGCTCTTTATTGAAATTTAACGACACTTTCCACAGCCAAGGTCACCTCGTGTCGGAGAGTTTTACGGGTGGAGGAAGCCGGGGAGATCCACCGACAGCGGCGAGGAACTGTCAGTCCATCCAACGTAGTAACATTGCATAATCAGTGTTAGCATAGGGTTAGACAAGTGCACCATTGACGCGCAGCGCGCCTTAGTACACAGCGCCACCGTGTTCTCTCGTCATCAGTTTGAGTGCCTAACCCATGAACACAGCGCAGTTAACCCTGGTGGGAATCGAATCGTCCCCCCCCCCCCCCCCCCCCCCCCCCCGTACGTTAATGGCCATAACTGCTTAAGTTTCATTGTATGAAAACTTGGCGAGAAGTGTTCAAACACACAAATTGGTTATCTCTGTATAACAAATTAACGGGGGGGGGGGGGGGGGTTTCTTACGTAAAAGAAAATTGTCTTTACTTCTCCCCTCATACACACTGACCCAATGCAAGTTTCACATAATGCCTCTGATTCAATCTAAGAGAGATTAGGTTTGCAAAAGTTTTTCCGGGGAAACCAAGTCCTAAAGAGGACACCCTGGTCGTTACTACTCTACCCAGGTCCCTTGCGGGAAGTGAGAGGAAGAGGGAATGGCCTGGGGGCCCTAGTTAGGAATAGGGGAATGACCCTCTACCTAACGAATCTTCAGCATCCGCACGCGTAATATGCAAATCTACCTGTTGAAAATTATTTTCAAAATAATTTAACAAAACCATATCGCGTGATCTCTCACTGTAACGAGCTGGACGAGCCCGTTCCAATGATGGGGTCAAGCGATATGAGTTTGTTGCAATATTTTGTTAAAATTGAAAAAGTTATATTTAAAATAATACATTTTGAAATCGTCTGTGTTGGGTAAAGGTTTAGACCCTAAAGTGATTTACGGGATTCGAAAGGTTGAGAAATGCTATAAACTTTGATAGAATGAATTTAAATAGGTGTTTTTAAATAAAATAACAATTGAAATAAAATTGTAAAAGTATAGAAAAATTCGTCGACTTACTGATAGAAATATATATTTCTTTCGTTCAGCTCTCGACTCTTCTGATTATTGGCGATATATGAACCACAATGGCACGATATCGAGTTTTATAAGGAAAGCATATATTTGTTTTTTTATTTCATAAAGTTCTAAACAATCTCATAATTATGTTACAATTCCAGAGAACTAGTTCTCTTTCAATTTTAATCAATTATTCCATATGTTTGACACGTTAGGAATGTATTACTTTTGTTCTTTTGATTGTATTACACGATTGTAAACTATCTTATAATTATGAAATGATATTTAATATATCCAAATCATTATATAATGATATTTGATAGAACAAATTTTCACCGAATAATGTTTTCCACCTCTGATATTTGGTAACTGTTAATCGCATGTTGCTTTTATGATCTGAATTATAGCCAGTATCCCTTTTGTACAAAAAATCAATGAACATTTTTCGCTCGAAACTGTTAATAATAAATGGTCTGATCTTTATACTCTATGCTAAATAATCTCGTGAAGCCGATATGTTACCTTGGAATAGTGAAACCAAAAGACTTCAACAAAACTTATGTATCTTCAGGGGTCAAAGTGCTGGTGTGTGAGGTTGGGTGAGTGTGCTACGGTAAGGTTGGACGCGATGCGGTACGGTGCGGTAATGTGTCACAGGATTCGGACAAACATTCCCTGGACAAAAGTTTGTGCGGACAAAAGTTCTCATGAAAAAGATCCTCCGGACCAATTTTAAATAGACCAGACAACAAATCCCCATGACGATAGCTCACCCAACAAAATCCCGGACAAAAGATCCTACCTCTATTTTATAAGTATTTTATTTTTACGCATATATATAACAATAATCTTGTAATTTATTAATAGGCTCCAGTTTCACCTTGAGTCGGACGTTTTACGGGTGGAAGAAGCCGGGGTACCTAATGAGAATCACTGAACGTCGGCGAGCAACAGTCAGACTCCCAAACGTACCAACTCTGCACAAGCACGGTAAGCATTGGTGGAAGACAAGTGCACCATCGACGTGCATTACCCCTTAGTACACAACGCCAATGTGCTCCCCCCATCACCACCACCACCACAAACGTGGTTTGTGATATATATTAAGAAAATTTAATTAGCTGTTGAGTTAGGGGTTAACGTAGCAGTTTAATCTACTTCTATTGGCTACGTTATACATTTGTTATGTATTGTGTGTTATAACTGATAATATCATAAAAATAAATTGTAAAATGCTAATTGTCTCGTTATTTTAATTGAAAAATACGTGCACGGAGTTTGATGTTTTGCGTGAAAAAATGAAAAAAATAACTAAGTGATCCACATCAGTATACTACTGTTCTAAGGCGTGTTCTTTTACTATTTCTTCACATTTTCGGTAAAAAGTAAGTGGGATCTTCAGTTCCGGGGATCTTTTGTCCTATCGCGAGGGATCTTCTGCCCGGTGGATTTATTTTTTGGGCGTGGGGGGGGGGGGGATCTTTTGTCCAAAGGATTTTTTGTCCTTCACTCGGGTATCACACCCAACATGCTCTGCCTCATATGGTAGTAGTGGGGCAGGGTATTATTGTCTGATAATTGGCATGTTTAACAACCTGTATATGAGCATCAAACTAAACAGGTGGTTGCTAGTTTGAACTTTGGTGAAATGTGAGTCGGATCGGTCCTAGAAATGAGCCGCGTTACTAGAATATGCAAATAAGGGTTAGGATAACCTGACAGCTTTTCAAACATTCAATTTGCTATAGCTCGTATTATTACAGTCGCTACCCTGAGTGTGAGCAACGCATCACTATATGTGGAAACCGGATGAAAGTTGCTCCAAGTAAAGAGGAAGAAACATGAATTAATACAAATGTGTGATATATCCTCTCTCCATTTTATATTTTCGCCTTAATCATGCCACCCATCTCGTTAATTCAGACACGAGCATGCTTGTAAAGCAAGTTTCCCCAAGACTCAAATATATCATTGTGGAGTTCGGCTTCGATGCAGTCATCTTAAGGAGACGTCCAACCTAACTTTGGTCAAATTTCAGGTTATTTTCTCCAAAGTCCAGAAAAGGCCAGAAAGGAATAACCCTAATAATTTTATATAAATTTTGTGGGGGGGGGGGGGGGGATGAAACCTAGATTTTGTGGATTTTGCCATGGAGCCGTTACCATGTGACAGAAAGCATTGCCTGGATTATCAAAATAAATAGGTTTAGATAATTTTGTTTGAAAACTGAAAACAACACTGTGTATTATTTGGAAAGACATCTATAGAACTATTACTCAGTAGTGTTACGTAAAACGAATTCATATTTCTTATCTTGCGGTTGTTCAAAATATTTTAAACCTGGACTTTGAAGAATATATTCTACAGAACTACTTAACAACACTAACCACAATTCTTTATCAGGGCTTTGTAAACTCAAATGTGCAATGGCGATAATTATAATACCATAAATGATAATAATCTGTGTGAAATAAGTAACTTGATTTTTTGCAACACGATTCCCACAAATTTTAAATTGTTGACTGTGCTGACTTTGTACATCAACACTTGTTGTTTCATTAAGTAATGAAGTTTCATTTACTGACATATTCTTTTTATACCAAATCTGATTCTGGTATCCAACTATCAAATTTGTTTGGATAACCTTCCCAATGTACTTTAAGTTCTTTAACTGGTTGAGTGGTAGATTATTTTTGGAAGTTCATTTGTTCATATAGATTTGTATTATTAAAAACTATTGGAGAGTGCCTTAAGGCACTCTCCAATAATTTTTAATAATGCAAATCTATATGAACACAACTGTATTTGCTTATGACTAATAATAATAATAACTCTTTGGCCAGCCGCTGATTTGTCGCGGTCCTCATAAGAGAAGGCCATCATTCCCCCTGCACCCCACCCCCTCTTCCCCTCCTCTCCTCCCAGCATTCAGATATAAACTGCTTAATAGTGTCCCTCACTTCCTCTTTTTCAATTTCTTCAATAAGCATTCCTACCCTCTCCCTCGTGTCCCCCTTCAGCCATCTATCCTTTGTTTCTTCACCCCACTTCTGCATTATTCTTCCAGTAAATTTTATTCTGTGAGGTATATACTGTGGGCATTCCAAGAGAAAATGTTCCAGGGTCTCCACTACTCCAGAGTGGCACATTTGGCATCCCTTTTCCCCATCTCTCCCAATTTTTCCCCGAAGCTCCAGTGATCTTGATCTCAGTTTGAACAGCAGTGACCCTCCAAAGGTGCCATCTAGGTACTTCTCAAAAGCTGGCTTTTCTTTATATTGTAACCCCTGCAGTGATCTTTTCACGCTAACCCCTGCTCGCCAGTTTCGATTGCAATCTTCCATGACTCTCTCTTTGACAAACCTTTTGCCTTCTTTCATTCCTACTTCTATGTTTGTGACCTCTATAGAGTAATTGTCCATTAGTTCCCTCACATGTTTTGACCACCCCGTTTCTATATTAGAATTCCAAATGGTATCGAGCATCAATTTGCACCACCGGTTGTCAGGCAGGTTTCTCAAGTAGTTAAAGTAACACAGTTTTCCCAAATCTACCCTGTCCTTGATTTTCATCCACCCAAGCTCCCCCCTTACTGCTTCCAAAGCTGCAGCATTACTCGACCCTGTTATCCATCTGCCGGCATCATTTTGAGTATTTTCCAACTTCTTAATAACGGTTTGGTTTAATGGAATCACGTCCGTGCCACACGTTATACTTGGTAAACCCACCCTCTCCACAGTGTTTTCCCCACAAAGACTGAATATGACTGAATATGAAACTTGTGTAAAGAATATGAAGACTTTAGTATGGTACCATCTAGTTTCGTGAAAGCCATGATAGTGGCTTCCAGCACTCAACCAGTTAATAATTTAATTCCTCACACGTCTTGACCGTTTATTAAGAATTGTTTCAATGATCTATTTTTATCATCTTTTATACTTGGAATTTCTTGTGGATAAAATGTCCCTTGTATTTTTTCATCACCCATATCTTCACGTTTATAAGTGGGTGTTATTGTATGTTTTACATGAGTAATTATAAATAACTCTTTTGTCCAATTTGGTAAATACCCTTTTTCAAATGTACCTTTGGTTTTATTAATACGTACTATATCACAACTTTTAATTGTATTTTTTTCTTTTTAGATTTTTTACCTTACAAATGTTGAGATACTTCTACTTCATTTTCTAATGATACTGAAGCAGGAGTTCTCTGAATACTATGATGGAAATTATGATTATAACCATCAACTAAATTTTCCAACACATCAATGTACCTTAATGTACGTTTGTGTGTAAAATATTTCTACATTCGTGTTTTCAATGTACGTTGAAAACGTTCAACAATACTAGCTTTTATCTCAGGATTTTCTGTTGTGAAGAAATGCATTTTTTGTTTCTTTAAAAATTTTTTATACATCTTTATTTCTAAATTCTGAACCCCTATCAGATTGTAATGGTAATGGTTTACGTCCAGAAGTTTTTAAAGTACTCTGAAAAGATTTTGTTAATGTTTCTCCTGATTTATTGTGAATGGGTAATACCCATGCCTATTTTTAAAATACATCAATAATACAAACTAAATAAAGAAGAAAATATCAAAGTTTCCAGGCATTGGTATTTCGCATCCGCCTGCGCAATTTACAAATTTGTAGTAGAAAAAAAGAATTTTCAAAACAGTTCAATAAAACCCTATCAGGTTACCTCTCATTGGAACGAGCTCAGAGAGCTCGTTCCCATGAGAGGTCACATGATAGGATTTTAATCAAAAATTAAAATATAAAATTTTGATATCGGCTACATTTGGTAAATGATAAAGCAGTATTCAATAGCGCTGCACACTTGTTATTTGTTGAGTAGTCACAGTGATCAAGGTTGTTTAGTGGAACTGAAGAATGCTGAAATTCATGCAATCTTTTGTTGTGACCGACATTAGCACTGTCACATATCAGTTATATCTGAAATGACTTTTTAAATCTTGGACTTCTGAAAAAAGTCCACAGGGCGGACAAAGAAAAGTCAATCTTATGTTCATCTTGTTACATTAGTTTATCTTAACATAAATATGTATTGATTTGGGATGTCTGGTATAAATTCTGCATGTTTACATTATTATTCATTTGCGAGAGAAAGTATACGTTTCTATACATGGAAGCGAAAAAAAAACTCTTCTCAAAAGTATAATTATAAATTAATTAAACCATATTGCTTTCATATTACTTACAGAGACGTGGCTAGATGTTTCCGATTGGGGAGTGTAGGGTAGTGAATTTCCAGCTAGTGGGAGGAATCGGGAGGGGATACCCCCTTCAAGGTCCCTCACCAAAGTTGGAAATTCACTACCGAAAATGAAGCCATGAAAGGGGGTATAAAATTGATTCCAGTAACTGAAATATCAACACATTTATGATAGAATTATCATGTTGTTATTATTATTTGGTATTATTCTGGGAATTGAATGTGTACTAAACAAATGCTCAAGCTGAGAGCTTTGAACAATTTACACCCTTCTAATATTAAATCAGATCTTATGCAAGAATGATCAATTTTCGATATTTCATCATTTTGTAACTGAGAATGATGGAATTAACACAGGATAACGATTTTACATGATACGATTTCTTGAAGAACATTTCGTGTATTTTTTTATTACGATAAGTAAACGTACTACAGAAATCTCGTATCGATTGACATCATGCATACTTATGAAGTTCGATATTGCATACACTGTAGTTGTAAATAGCGACAGTTGGAATGTTTGCCGATTTGAAACCGAGTTGGCATTTTGGGAAGTAAAGGAGACATCAGCATTACAAAAGAAGCTCTAAAATCCAGATAGAAGGAATTTGCAACTACTCATGACTTGCACTCCAAATTTCCAACTATAGGATATTTTGGCCAGGATTGGGGGGGGGGGGGGGGCTGGGTGACTTCCACCCCACCCCCTGTCGCCACGGCCCTGATTATTTATCTGAATCACTGAAAGCATTCAAGTTGAAACAACTCGTCATTTATAGAATACTGTGTTTTCTAATTGTTGAACAACCGCGCTCATTAAGTTTATCCTGGGACTGGGAAAGTTCAAGGTAGCCGCAAACAGTTTCTACTGAATCGCCCAGCATTTTATGAATGTCAAAATCAAATCTGACACTAAAAGTTTAAGGCAAATTAATGGCACTACAGATAAGAATTGTAAAATAAATTTTCCACCATTTATGTACAAAATGTTGAATCAAAGTCTTGCTCATGTTTTGTGTGCTATATCTGAACTTGTCAGAAGATATAGACATGGAAACAAGAGTGAGAATTTGGTACAACATTTTGTACATAAACATAATGGCGATATATTTATATAACTATAATCCCTTCCTTGGGTTGAGTCGGTGTTGCTGAGTGCTGAGTTACTGAGATTTTGATATGCCAAGACAGTCTGTGTTCCACATTTTCAATACCTGCAGTCATTGCTGTTTTAAAAATGCTTGCAAAAAATGTACATGTGCGTTGCTGCCAAAAATATATTCACCCTTTACCTAACCTGAAAAGCAGACGACACTTGCAAAAATAATTCTTGAATAACTAATTTTTTTCATTTTTTGTCTCAAAAACATAGGTTATGACCCCTCGTTCCGGAACGAGCTCGACGAGCTCGTTCCAACGAGGGGTCATAACCTATGTTTTTGAGACAAAAAATGAAAAAATAATGAAAATTAATTGGCGATTTTTGAGAATACCGCTGGCCGGTTTTGGCCGTTACGTTAGGTAATGGGTTAAAAAGGAGAATCAAGGCCAATATTTTTGCGACTTAGTTCTGACTCGACCGCATCACCATAGGTGGACACAAGGGTGTGTACATAACCCTCCCCACACCAACTTTTGTACCGGAGATTTCAATTTTTACCAGCATCAGGCACCCCGCTATGGCTTGTGGGGCAAGGGTACATTTGTTTAGATTTGCCAATAATCTTTTGTGCAGTTGTCACTGCTATTCGGGTCGAGCATAGAGTTAAACTCGATAGGTGCCAAGAATATCCTTTGATCCCAACAAGTTCACCTTGACTGGGGAAACACTGATTAGAATTTGCTTAGCTATCTCCAATTAATATTTGTATTATACTTAATACTCATAAAGCCCCACAAAGTAGATCTGTTTCTCGGGCCATTTTTTTGTAAAACTGCACGTAGGCGAGCGATTTTTTATTTTTTATTTTTGTAATTATTTTTTTGTCATCAAAAGTTCAAATTCTTTGTTTTATGCCTCATAATCTACAGAACAGCATGAGTGGTGCTGTATTTCGTCCCTTGAGTGCAAGAATGCTTTGCAATACCAAAGTATTGCAGAGCATTGTTCCACTCAAAGAGACGAATTTATCAATTTTATTGACTTGGGTAAAATATCAGAAAAAATCATATGATTTTTGTTTTTTTAAGTTTGCATTGGTTATAAAAAGAGAGCACGCAGCAGCCAAAATGACCATGCAGGACGGCATGAGAAACAGATTTTTAACTTTTTAGGCCGAAAAATCAAAAGGTATTGTTCGTAGCAGTGGAGCACAGAAAGGAAAATGGGATCACAAAAACTTACACAATTCAAAACACCTGGTTCAAAAATTACATGAAAATTATAATTTTTGCCCACATTTTGCACTAGCATGGGACGATCTGTTACGATATCGTTCACCCACAACGAACACGTGCATACCTTTTGTCACAACATTTCAACCAGATCTTTCAAATCTTTCCAACGTACATCGAAAACACTGGACGCTTATTGAGAATGATCCAGCCTTATCCCAGACAATTCCCAGGCCCCCGCTGTGGCTTTCAAGCGTCCAAAAAACATTCGCGGCATTATTGTTCGTGCCAGCTTCAGTCCAGTCAATTCTAAACTTGATGTCAGCCAAGCCTGTGGTAACACCGGTTATAAGACGTGCACAATGATGCTTACAACCGATTCATTCAACAGCATCAGTACTGGGGAATCTTTTAGAATTTTTTGCCGCGGCATCTGCAAAAGTTCAAATGTGATCTATCTACTTCAATGTAGAATTTGTCAAATCCAGTATGTCGGCGAAACCTGTATTCCGTTTCACAAACATGGAGCGTGACTGTGTTATTACACGACACTGCACGTCAACGAGTCACCCTTTTACCTCTTTTCAGGCCTTCATCATTGATTCCCAGTCTGATTGACAAAAGCTGAGCGCGTCGCCCGGGAAACATTCTGGATCGAACAGCTATGCACGTATAGATCTCTCTGTCTCAAAGGAACTTCAAATTCAAACTATTGTTAAGCGGGAACGAATCGTCGTCTCGGTGTCACGCGATCCGCCTTGTTTCCACGCGCTCTTGGCACCCGACATAGATTTCTTTATTTTTGTCCGACGCTACTATTTTTCGCTTTCGGCTCGTGCATTTCTCACATCCAGCACACTTGAAGCAGATTTGTTTTATCAGATTTTTTCCATCAAGGATTGCAGTACAAATTCCGTAAATTTCAAGCAACTTCACTCAGCGGCCTGGACGTACTTTATTTTTGTCCGACGCTACTATTTTCATCATCTTCATTGTCTTTTTAGCCTATTTACACATCTTCGCCATTTATCCTACTGCGAAATCTGTCCACTTTTTATTTCTGGCGGGAGCTGGCGGGAGTTAGGTTTTCTAGAATACTTTTCAGAATTTGTCTCACAGCATTTTTTACCTCTTCCTTTCTACTTTTACCCCGGTTTCTTTTCTTTTCGGTGGTATTACACACCCGTTCAGTCAGAACTTGTCTCACGAGAACTTTTATCATTTCTTTCGTCGTCTGTGTGTATTTTTTCTTGTTGTGTCTCTACCCTGAAGAAGGTCTTCAACAGACCGAACGCTAGGTAAAGAAATGGGTTTTTTTCTTCCCCTGTGCTGTTTAAGTTTTATTTAGACGAATATTTTTCGCTTTCGGCTCTTGCATTTCTCACATCCAGCACGCTTGAAGCAGATTTGTTTTGTATATTGTCAGAATATAGGCTTTTTATAGATATATGCTACTCAAAGTTTGCTAAGCACCAAGTATATCCAACTACTTGTTTTACGTTTTAGTTGAAATATTGTTATGAAAAGTATATATATTTTATATTTAATTATATCTTTGATGATTTAAGTACATAAATTAAGATTTTGTTTGTGTTTGACATTATTGTTTAGCTTTTGAATACGATAACCATGGAAAATGGATATTATTGGTAAAAGAGGGAAATTTTTCAAATTTGCCAAAAACTTGACGGAGCGAACTGATATGGGTTCAGTATTGAGTATGAGACCCATTATTGTTAAATGCAGCTTGACAATGCCTTCTCATGCTCCCAGTCGGGTTCCAGATGGTTCTTTGAGGGATGTTGTTCCATTCTTGGACCAACATGGCATAGAGCTCCTGGACACTTCTTGGTTGGACTGGACGGACTGAAATTGGAAGCTGCAACTCATTCCAAACATGTTCGATTGGATTGAGGTCAGGGGATTTTGCTGGCCAGTCCATACGCTCAATCCCCTCCGTCTGTCGGTACTCCCGGACGGCATAGGCAACATGAGGTCGAGCATTATCGTCCATCAGAATGAATCTATCACCCACTGCACCTGCTTGCAATCTGACGTGGGCATCCAGGATCTCTTCAATATACCTCTGTGCAGTCAATGTACCACGGTCGGGGGGGGGGCGTGGTGGCTTAGTAGGTAGAGGTGCAGGCTGCAAGCCGAGAGGTCCTCGGTTCGAATCCCACCTGCGGCAACCGCGTTGTGTCCTTGGGCAAGACACTTCACCCCCATTGCCCACGTGGGGGCACGATGACGCCGTATACTAAGGTGTACTGCACGTCGATGGTACGCATATCTTTAACCAATCTAACCCTGCCTGTGCTGCAGTGCGGAGTTACGATGTTGGGGAGCCGGCAACTGCTCGTCGTTGCTCAGTGGTTCTCTCCGGGTACTCCGGCTTCCCCCACCCGTAAAACTGTCACGGTCATGATTAGCCATAGTGCATAAATATGTGACCTTAAACATCAATAAATAAATAAATAAATAATGTACCACGGTCAAGGACACAGAGCTCGGGACGTCCATCCCAGCTGATGCCACCACAGACCATTATTGACCCTCCACCATAGCGGTCATGCTCAGCAATGTTGGCTGCATGGAATCGCTCTCCCGGTTTTCTACACACCCTAGTACGCATATCTGTGTTGTCTAGGCAGTACCTTGACTCATCTGTGAATAGGACAGGTCGTTAATCTTCTCTGGTCCATCCAACGTGATTCATGGCATGTTCATATCGTGCCTGGCGCTGGTCCTGGGACAGCTAAATGCGAATAAATGGTCCTCGCGATCGGAGACCACCTTCGTGCAATCTTGCTCGGATAGTCTGCGTCGAAACGTTTACCCCGGATGCATTCTGAAGGTCACTGTGAAGCTGCGTTGCTGTGTCAAAGCGGTTCCTACGGGCCTGGATGATCAAAAACCGGTCTGCAAATGTTGCCCTGTCTCTGCCACCACCATGTCGTCTGACTGGTGTGCCATACTGTTGAAATCTTGCTGAGGCTCTGGTGATCACCGTATAGTGCCTACCAAGGGCTTCATCAACCTGACGATGGGTAGCCCCTTGTTCCACCATCCCTACAGCCCACCATATTTCTGTTTCAGACAAATGTCTTCTTGCATTTGCATTCGCCATATTAGGGTTTGTGCTGAAATGAAAATTAAATACCCTTCACATCTCATGTGCATGTAGACAGTACACGAAAACATCATGGAAATCAAGGAATACATGCTTTCCATGACTTTCACGCACAGTCTACCTGTCAAGAGAGGTAATGTAAACACTGGGTACCATCTCAATACATTCCCACCAAAAATGTCGCAAATATGTCACAAGCAAATTTCACAATGATGTGTCAAATATGTGGTGCTTAGCAAACTTTGAGTAGTATATATAAAGTAGTCGTCAAAGATAATTTCACTTAATATATTTCGATATATATACTGAATCAAAAAAGAAAGTATAAAAAACTTTGAGGAGCAATATTTTTAGTATTATCGACTTTAATCCCAAACAAATTATTGTAAATTCATATTTCATATTTCAAGTCTAGCTGTATGAATTTGCAGCGTCACGTCAAGACGTCGCGTTTCAGACATGAGGTGAAATGAAAAGTTCACACTTGCAGTCAATAGTGTGTATGTCGACCGTTTGCCTCTTGGATGGCAAGACATCGACGCCCATGGACCTGATAAGTCTCTGGATGTCACCCTGTGGTATTGCGTTCATCTCCTGCCTTAGAACATTACGTAAATCGCCTAACATCTGAAGATCATGAAGTCGTACCCGACGGTCCAGCTGATCCCAAAGATGCTCGATTGGCGACAAATCTGGGGAAAGTGTGGGCCAGGGAACAAGTTCGATGCTCTGGTCCTCACGAAAATCACGACAGATACGCGTCACGTGACTCGGGCATTGTCTTGCTGGAATATCTGCAATCCGACATTAGCGTTGAACAACAGAACAACAACAGCGTTAAGAACTTCGTCCCTATATCGCTGTCTGTTAAGATTACCATCGATGAAGATCAACTGCGTTCGATGGTGCAAGTAAATTTCTGCCTAAACCATTACACTACCCCTATTCTCATGCACATTTATCTCTCTACCCCCACCTTCCGCTTCCAGTTGGGGATATTTCTTTCGCACTTGTTCTTCTGTCTTTTTATGTATTACCGGGATTCGGGATTCATGTCGGACTGGCTCTGAGTTTCCACTAGAGTTAGGCCCCCCTTCACCGCCACCAGCTGCTTAACACCACCCCCTCCCACCCTACCACATTTTATTTCTCTAAATGTGCATGAGAATGTTTTTAAGACCATTTTCGTGCAAGTTTGTGGAAATAACATTTCTTACTTTGGGCCTACATGCTCAATTCAGCTATTCTATTTTTTTTATCTCGCCCCTGGTAGACTTGTATTTCGATCGGGACGGGACTGGGTTCGCGATCTGGTCGAACATTTTCTGACCGCTTTATCCTACCCCCACCTCCGGCCTCCAGTTTGGGAATTTTTATACTTCATTGTGTTCTATCTAGCGTTCTGCGGGCTTGCCGTTGTTTATATGGACACCTGCGTATGCTCACCGTCATTGTTTACGCACGTCACTTAACGTTTACAGTACTGTTTTTTTTTATCTCTTTGTTGTTCATCTGTCACCTGACGAAGGCTTTGTAAGCCGAAAGCTCGTGAATAAATTACTAAAATAGGTCTTCAAGGTGTTACACTCACTAATATTTTATACGTCAATGAGATCTATACGGCTGCCTTAATTATATATATATATATATATATATATATATATATATATATATATATATATATATATATATATATATATATATATATATATATATATATTTAAATAATGAATTATACCATGTAATGCAGATGAAATCAGTGAGAATCAATCTCTTTTCCAAATTTCCTGCTTACGGTACAGAATACAGAATTCGGTACTTCTGTTATGCATTTTTTAGGATGAAAGACTCTGACGCCGATGGGGATCGAACCACTGCCTTGATGAGAGTACACTTCTGCGGCACCAATCGCCTAGCGAAACTGGACCAGCGCCATAGACCACTCGACTACCGACAAGCCCCAATAAAGGCATGCTAGCAGATCGAGCGTCCATGGATCTGGCACAGTCCACACGAAATTACTCGGTATCCCCCAGAATTAGTTTTTTACAATGAATTATACCATGTAATGCAGATGATATAGATTGTTCATTTCGTAAACGCGAACAGCGAACGAAACGCGAACGGCGAACAGTATAGATACATAGAGAGGATTAATAAGCGCGAACCGCGAACATATCTTCTATATTTAGTCTGTGTGAAACACACAGACTATTGTTTATGCACGGTTTCTTTTTCTTTCTTTTTTTTTCTTCTTCTTTTTTTTTTCTTCTTCTTCTTCTTCTTCTTCTTCTTCTTCTTCTTCTTCTTCTTCTCCTGTCTTCTGTCTTCTCATCACTATTTTGTCCGCAAGATAGCTCGAAAACGAATTGCCCTATCTCGTTGATTTTTGGCATGCTGAAAGACAGCCACAAGTTCTCGGCCACCTATGTTTTTCAGATTCCTGTCTGTAGGGGTGTTTTGAAAGTGGGTCACGCCCATATCTCGGGCGTGGTATGACCTACAGACCTGGGACCGACACCAAATGAATCGACACTTGATGGAGGTCAAAATATGGGTCAAGGTCACGGAGGTCACCTAGGGGTCATTGAGTGCATTTTTCATAATTTCTGGAAATCACATTTTTTGACCCCCTAAAGCATTCCTGATGTACACACATGCATTTTGACGTAAAAAAGTGGGCGTGGCCAAAATTTTTAAAAGTGGGTCACGCTCATATCTCAAGCATGGTATGACGTATGTACATGGGACCAACACCAAATGAGTCGACACTCGATGGAGATTCAAAATATGGGTCAAGGTCACGGAGGTCACCTAGGGGTCATTAAGTGCATTTTTTATAATTGCTGGAAATCACATTTTCTGACCCCCTAAAACATTCCTGATGTACACACATGCATTTTGACGTAAAAAAGTGGGCGTGGCCAAAATTTTTAAAAGTGGGTCACGCTCATATCTCAAGCATGGTATGACGTATGGACCTGGGACCAACACCAAATGAGTTGACACTCGATGGAGATTCAAAATATGGGTCAAGGTCGCGGAGGTCACCTAGGGGTCATTAAGTGCATTTTTCATAATTGCTGGAAATCACATTTTTTGACCCTCCTAAAGCATTCCTGATGTACACACATGCATTTTGACGTAGAAAAAGGGGCGTGGCCAAAATTTTTGAAAGTGGTTCATGCTCATATCTCAAGCATGGCATGACATGGGGACCTGGGACCAACACCAAATGAGTCGACACTCGATGTAGATTCAAAATATGGGTCAAGGTCATGAAGGTCACCTAGGGGTCATTAAGTGCATATTTCATAATTGCTGGAAATCACATTTTTTGACCCCCTGAATCATTCCTGATGTACACACATGCATTTTGACGTAAAAAAGTGGGCATGGCCAAAATTTTTGAAAGTGGGTCACGCTCATATCTCAAACATGGTATGACATATAGACCTGGGACCAACACCAAATGAGTCGACACTCAATGGAGATTCAAAATATGGGTCAAGATCGCGGAGGTCACCTAGGGGTCATTGAGTGCATTTTTCATAATTGCTGGAAATCACATTTTTTGACCCCCTAAAGCATTCCTGGCATACATACATGCATTTTGACGTAAAAAAGTGGGCATGGCCAAAATTTTTAAAAGTGGGTCACGCTCATATCTCAAGGATGTTATGACATATAGACATGGGGACCAACACCCAACAGATATTTTAACTCTTTTCTTACAAGCTAGAATTTACTGGATGCAGTAAATTCTATTTCTCTAGTATTAACATTATTTTCTATTTCAATGATTTTTGTCTGTTGGATTCTTTACTATTCTACTTAAATTTGGCACATATGTAGAGCTTCATTAGAAGTTTCTCACCTGGATCATGGCATTTCTGAAGTTTTTCGTTTTCTGACAAAACTGTGCAAAATGTTGCCACAATGTTACGTTTTGCCACAATTCTCAAACAAGACCCACGGCGATTTGGCTGAAGCTTTCATTATATTTGTAGCATGACTTACTACACCTGACTACATAAGCTGTATTACCCACGTTACTCCCTTTTGACCTCAAAATTCCGAGCAAAGTGCAATTTTGGAAAAACTGGTCAATTTTCACATGCAATTTCTCAGCTCTGCGGCCACATTTTTTCAAACCTTTTCCTACGAGAAGTTTGGGCATTCATCCAAGAATAATTTGGTTGTTATATATTCTTTTCAAAGTTTTAACCTTCAACTCGTTTTCGAGCCTTGAATTCGAGTACCCTTAACTCGTTCATAAAAATGGCTCATTTTTAGTTCATTTTTCTTCCATTTACGAATGGTATATCTAAAAATGATTTACAGGTTCGTATTCACAATTACCTATCGAGCATATTTTCTGTTGTACGTTTGGTTGTAAAGTTTAACCATATGCCCATTCTGTTTGCATAAAGATAGATGATGTCCAAAAAACTCACGCTTTTTCAGAATTTGGTACGATTAAGTGACAATTTACTCCATTCCTAATTGACTGAGTGCTGAATGTTTTCAATAGCTGCATGCAGCAGTGATAGTATGAAAACTTTTGTTTTATATGTGAGTATTAAAAGTTTAACCCTTAGCAGATTTGAGACTCCCATTTGGGTACTGTCTGAATAATTGTGATTTTGGTAATATCTGAAAATTTTGTTGACATTCTGATTTACAGTTCAAGTCCAAGAAGATTTTCCTTGATAAGGTAGCTGTAAAGTTTAACCCAATCCCTGTTTCGGTTGCATAAAGATAGGTGCCGTCGAAAATAACTCCATTTTTTCAGAATTTGGTAAGTTTAAGTCGCAATTTACTCCATTCCTAATTGATTGAGCACTGAATGTTGTCTATGGGTGCATGCGGCTAGCAAAGTATGACAACTTTTGTTTTACATGTTATTATTAAAAGTTTAATCCTTGGCAGATTTGAGAGTTCCCAAGTGGGTACTGTTAAAATAATTCTTATTTTCGTAAAATCAGTACCTGAATATTGGTAAGCATGCAGTGATCTTTCGGTCCTATATAAAGGTGCAAATAGTTAAAGTTGAACAGTTCATCAGACAGAAATAATGCCAAACTCTGCCGTTGACAAGTAAATAATGAACGGAAATTTCATTGCATTGAAAATAAAGTGGCAACGAACCGTCCCCATGGTTTCCACGCGAGGCGTGGTGTTTTTCACGCAGTCAGAACACTCGATTTTATGCCCAAATGTCGGCCAGGCTTCGTAGAATAAGTTCTGAAAATTGCAAGTCGCTGCCTTCAGCAGTCTGGACACAGTGAGCGTATGCCTGAAGTGCTATTTTAATGTCTTATATGCAACTTCTCATTAATCTTTTCCCGCCAAAGACCTACTCACCGCCGTTTTCTTTTCACTTTTAACTTCCGATGATTCTCATAGGTTTCAAGGTTGCGATGAGATCCCTGGGTGCTGTTCTTAAAGAAATTACTTTGATTTACAGCCATCTCTCCGTCAGTCGCGCTCTATTGTAACTTTTAAGTGGACCTACCCTAGAGAGGGGGGACCTCGAGAGACTGTGCCCATTCCCGCCCTCTTCTTTCGCTCCGACTTGAAAAAGACCAAATTCAGAAAATTACCGCCTCTCTTCAAAAACGCTATATGTCAGCGAATTCTCCGCGGATTTCCACGAAATTTTCACTCAGCATTCACGAGTAGTTGCTCCATCGGATGCCTGGAAAGTCGACACGAATTGCGCATTTCCTCAAGTCCAATTCCAAAAGAGCGTATGCGCATGCGCGTGAGTCTCCCACGGGCTATGCACTCGGTTGTTGGATTTTTCAGGCACAGGTTGAGTTGGGCAGAGCTTCTAGAACAAACGTTGAAAATTTCGAGTCGCTACTCCAAAAACTCTCTCCACAATCTACTGTACATGTAACGGAGTGTATACTTTTTATGACCTGCCGGCAGTACCAACCACCCTTCTAGTTTTATATCATGTTATTAATAAACGTTTGACCCTTGGCAGTTTTGATACTTCTCGGGTACATCCACGGTGTTTTCACCCGGTCACAGGACTCAAGAAAGATACTAAACTGTCGAGCGGGTATAGTAGAACACATTCTCAGAATTTCAAGTGGCTGCCTTGGACGGTCTGGTTACAATTGGCGTATGTCCTTGTTATGTCCACAACGAATAGTCAGGGGGCATGTTGTTTTACCTCTGTCTTTCCCTCTATCTTTCTGCATATAGGGTATAATGTTTGTCCGTCTAACCTATCTTATTAGCTCATCTTGACAAAGTCAAGCTGAGCTAATCTCATCGCTCTCCGTCCGTCGTCCGCCGTGTGTCAACACCATTTTTTGGTCTTCTACTCCAAAGCCACTGGGCCAATTTAAGTGAAAGTTTGTGTGAGTGATGATTCCAAAGGGGCATTGCATTTTTGTTCAACTCAACATGCCCAGTCCCATAGGAAGGGAGTGGGGAAAATGCTCCAAAATATTTTCAAAATCTACTTCTCAAGAACCAGTGAGTACAATGACTTGACATTTGCTATGGAGCTTCCTTTTGGGGACTAGAATCAACGTTCTTCAAACGAAGTTCGTGAAGCAATATTTGGTTTGTAATGGGTGGGGTAAGATTTTTGACCCCGCCCAAAATTTCTATTTTCTTAACCGATGGTCCAATATGAACCACATATCGTATGTGGTATTATTGGGTCATAAGTACTTGACCCATGCCAAAAAAAAAAAAAAAATTCCCGCATCCCCATGGGAACCCTGGGAGCTAAAAATAGAAATATATTTTCAAACGCCCATATTTCCAAAACCACACGGAACAGAGAGATGTTATTTGGTATGAAGTGTCCTTAGTACCGGTAGAATTGAATGGTTAAAATGGCCACCAGTTATGTTAGTTAGGGTGTTCTGTGATGGGCATCGAAAAAAGTGCTGAGTTAGCATATTCCAAAATTTCTATTTTCTTAACCGATGGTTCAGTATGAACCAAATATGGTATGTGGTATTATTGGGTCATAAGTACTTGACCCATGCAAAAAAAAATAATTCCCGCATCCCCATGGGAACCCTGGGAGCTAAAAATAGAAATATATTTTCAAACGCCCATATTTCCCAAACCACATGGAACAGAGAGCTGTTATTTGGTATGAAGTATCCTCAGTACCAGTAGAATTGAATGGTTAAAAAATTGCCACCAGTTATGTTAGTTAGGGTGTTCTGTAATGGGCATCGAAAAAAGTGCTGAGTTAGCATATTTGCAAAAATAAAAAAAAATCTTTTTATAAAGAACCAATCATCAGAATCTTTTGATATTTGGTATACCACATTTATAGGGGGGGGGGGGGGGGTCAGAGGCAAGTTTGTTGAAATAAAAAAAGCTCATTGGTTCATATTTGGGCTCCCCATAGGAGCCCAAATTTTTAACATAGGGTTATATGGGGAATATTCTTTAAAAATCTTCCTCTTCAGAAGCACCAGTCAGAATCTCTTAATGTTTGGTATGCATCATTGTTACGAGGGTCAGATTCAAGATTGTTCAAACCAAGTCCCTATGTTGATATTTGGGCTTCCTACAGAAGCCCAAATTTTAACTTTGTTCAATATGGGGGGAGGGGGGGGGGATTTAATACAAATCTTCAGATCCACCAGTCATAATGCTTTAATATTTGGTATGCAACATGGGGGTCAGATTCAAGTTTGTTCAAATCAGATCCCTAGGTATATATTTGGGCTTGCTATGGTAGCCCAATTTTTTACTTAGTGCAATATGAGGAAATTTCTTTAAAAATCTTCTTCTTTAGATCCACCAGTCGGAATGCTTTCATATATTTGGTATACAACATCTCTGGGGGGGGGGGGGGGGGGGGAGGGTCAAGGGTCAAATTCAAGTTTGTTCAAATCGGATCCATAGGTTAATATTTGGGCTCGCTATGGTAGCCCAAATTTCAACTTGATGCAATATGAAGAAATTTCTTTACAATTTCTCTTCTTCAGATCCAACAGTCAGAATGCTTTTATATTTGGTACACAACATCTCCAGGGAAGTCAGATTCAACTGTGTTCAAATCGAGAGCTTGGGTTAATATTTGGGCTCTCTATGGAGCCGGAATTGGCCATTTTGCTGAAGAATTAAAAATTTTGTATTCAGTACCCTCTAGAGGTGTGTAACTAGGATTAATCCACAAAGGTTGTATCAAGGGGCTTCATTGGGGAGCTCTACATTTACTTTATGATCAACTGAAGAAAAGGCATGATGCCCGAATTATTTTTGTCACTCCTGAGGGACTCAAGAATTGAGAGTGTAGCCTATGGAGATGGCTTGCTTAACGTACTCATTCTTGGACTCTGTTTAAAGTGTGTTCTGTTCAAGATGAGCGCTTCAGGCCCCGTGAGGCCTCTTGTAATTTGCAAGGTATTACTTTTTTATTTCAGAGGATGTTTCTACATTTTCCAGATGTGTGCGTATTGTCAGAATTTTGACTTGCCTCAATATTTTACAAAACTACTGGTTGTTAAACTTAGTCCATTTTTAGCTCAACTTTGGCGAAGCCAAATTCGAGGTATTGTCATGGCCCATCGTCGGTCTGTCCGTCTGTCTGTCGTGCCGTACACATGGCTCGGGCTAGAGGGCGTATTTATGAAACAAAACTTCTTGGGTACCTTTGTTGTCACTGTGAGACGAGAACAAGTGTTTTGGGGCCCATTCCAAAATTCAAGATGACCACTGGCAGCCATTCTGTACAAAATTAGGTGCAATCAGATTTTTTGGGGCGCAGAACTTCCATATGAAAGCTCTGATTTGAATAATTTTTTTATGAATGTTTAGTACCATGGAATACATCACATATAACACGTTTTTTTTTTCTCGTGTGTAAATTATGCAAATTAGATTAACTTTTGATTTAATTAGTGTTACTTTCAGCACTGTAAGTGCAAATACCAATACGGCTCGGGCAAGAGGCCATATTTATGAACCGATCTTTACGAAACTTCTTGGGTACCTTTGTTATCACCGTGGGACGAGAACGAGTGTTTTGGGGTCCGTTCTGAAATTCAAGATGGCCGCTGGCACCCATTTTGTACAAAATTAGGTGCAATCAGATTTTTGCACAGAACTTCCATATGAAAGCACTGATTTGAATAATTTTTTGTGTGAATGTTTAGTACCGTGGGATACATCACATATAATACGTTTTTTTTTCTCGTACATAAATTATGCCAATTAGACTAACTTTGATCTATGTAATGTTACTTTCAGCACTGTAACTGCAAATGCCAATACGGCTCGGACTTGAGGCTGTATTTATGAACTGATCTTTACGAAACTTCTTGGGTACCTTTGTTATCACTGTGGGACGAGAACGAGTGGTTTTGGGTGCAGTCCGAAATTCAAGATGGTCATCAGCAGCCATTTTGTACTTTAGTTACTGCATCAGTTTTTTGTACAGAACTTATGTATGAAAGTTCTGATTTGAATAAATTTTTGTATGAATGTTTAGTACCATGGGATACATCACATATAATACGGGGTTTTCTCTCGAGCAGAAATTATGCAAATTAGATGAACTTTTGATTTATTTAATGCTACTAATACACTAAGTGCATGTGTCAATACGACTCGGGCTAGAGGCTGTATTTATGAACCGATCTTCACAAAACTTCTTGGGTACCTTTGTTATCACATTGTGACAGGAATGGGTGTATCTGGGTGCCTTTGTTATCACTGTGCTATGAGAACAAATATTTTTGGGTTCAGTCAGACCCACTCTGGGATCTGGGACTCAAAGATTTCTTTTTCTGTCCCCCCCCCCCGCCCCCGACTAAAGTCGGGTGGCATATAGTGATTGAAGTGTGCGTGTGTCCGCCTCTGTGTGTGTCTATGTGTGTGTGCCCGAGCCAATAACTCGAAGACTGTTAGGGCCACAGTCATCCATCTTCACACAATTATAAAGGACCATGGGAGGATGTTCCACATACCATAGCCGGGGTTTCTCTAGTTATAAAGTAGTTTTTGCTCATACTTCAGGCTTGGTGTGGCCTATAGAAATAGTACCTACACCAAATGAGTTGAAACTTGCTGGAGGTTCAAAATGTGGTCCACCTCTATGCGGTCAAGAGAGGTCATTAAATGCATATTTTTTGCGACCTATTAGGAAAGTCATTTTATACCAATTAATGCAATTCTGAAGATTATACGTGTATCTCATCAATCAAATGGCAGTGGCAGTGATGTCAATTTCTGATTCCTTGGTCGAACCCTATAAATGGTGTGCACATATATGCCTTTTCGGGTCTCTTAGAAAAAATTGTTCCGATTCCTGTATGAATATTTTCTCCATGAAAGAATTTCACAAAAAGCAGTTAGGGAGTAAGCTGTGACTGCCACATACAATAACATGATCTGTTTATTTAATCTCATTGTACAGAATTAATTCCCAAACCAAGTTGATATAAAAACAAACAACTTGATCATGAAGAATTCCAGTGTACATGTAATTGTAAAACTACACTGAAGATTTGTTATTGAAACCTATCACAATACTGTCAGGGTGCCGGTAAAAGATGCAATACTGACATAGTTGACTGTACTGTTAACTGTGTTAGTGCTATGACTCTTTAAAATTAATTTATTAGAGAAGTTCTAGTGTTATGTATGCCTCGTTTAGGTCACTAGATGTCCTTTTAAGAGTAGGCCTTCAAATGATCTCTTGGGGTTTTAAGGTTTTTATGACAATATCTCCGATATAGAGTCTATGCACCCTTTGTCAGCGCGACAACTCAAATACGGATCGTCCTATCCCTATGCATTTTGGCGTGCTGGTTAACAATACCCAGTTTGCACTCATCTATGTTGTTTGCACCCGTTCAATCTGAATGACAGATCTGAAGTTGGTGGAGCCATTATTTCAAAGTGGGTTGTGCTCATTCTTCGGTGTAGATGTAGACATGGGACTACACCGACTGAGTTAAAAATTGCTGGAGATTCAATATATGGTCCAAATGAATGGGGTCGTCAAGTGCATATTATTAAGAATGACTGGGAAATGCATTTACACCTTAATATATTTCTAAAGTTTATGAATGTATTTCATCACTCAGATTAGTGGGCAGAGCCAAACTTTTTCATTTCTGATTCGTGTATCGAACCCTTTGAATGCTGGTCACATATATGCCTTTGCTGGTTTCTTATAAAAATTGTTCTGATTCCTGTATGAATATCTGTAAATACTGTTTTAACGAAAACCCATTTTTGATTTGTTTTCGTTTATTATAAATTTGAGCTCATTTGTGTGTCTGCGTGTGTCTGTTCGTTGTAGCCTCGAAACGGCTCGGCCGATTGGGACGAAACATCGCATACACATGTAGTTCGGGCCTGAAGAGTTTATCGTCCATCGGACCTGGAGTGGGGGTCCGCATGCGCCGTAACGACCTCATAAACTACTGAACCAATCGGGACCAAACCTAGGACATATGTGTATGGTCCACCAGGTAGTGAGCTGCCACCATCAGGTATGGGGTAAGGGCCAATCTTCGCGCATGCGCATTAACGATCCCTGAAACTGCTGACCCAATCGGGACGAAACGTGCTTGGTATATGTAACTTCGATCGGGTAGTATTTTGGACCACACTGGGCATGCGTCCTGATCTTGACCTTCTAACCCGGACGAAATCGGGCACCCCCCCCCCCTCCTCTAGTCTTTCATCTATTTCAGTAACTATGTTTTTTGTAACGCATAGCCCCCGAAACCCCTAGGCCAATCGAGACGTCAGTTGGAATGCATATGTAGTTTGGTTCCAGGGATGTTTATCACTACCTATATGAAGCAAGGGGTCCCGTCTTCGCACATGCGCAGTAACAATCTTAGAAACTACTTGGCCGATCGGGACGAAAGCTGAGATGTGTGTGTAAGGACCATCGGGAAGTCATTTGCCACAATCTTACATGGAAGCGGCCCATCTTGGCGCATGAGCATTAAGGATCTCCGAAATTACTCGGCAAATCGGGACGAAATGTGGTATGTATTTAACGTTCCGTCAGGTAGTGTTCGGGACCTATCAATTTACGCATGCGCCGTGACCTTGACCTTGAAATTGTGACCTTCATCTCCAAAATAGCCATTTTCGGACCAATTTCAATAAAAACAATTGTATCTGGGGTGATTCACCATGCACAACTCAATCCAGCTGCCTATTTCAATCCATGCCGGACGAAGTCAGAGCCCCAGCTAGTACTATATATATTGTTAAAGCGGGAACCTCGATATTGATCGAACGTTCACCATATGCTTGTAATGTTCGAAAAACAATTTCCGCTACCAGTGTTATAACCGCGAACATTTAACTGTTTTTAGTTGATCTGTCTATGTGCATGTATGCAATAAACCGATCGGGACGAAACTTGCCATGTATATTACTTTGACCAGAAGAGTTATGCTGCAGAGTCGAATCCGACCGAGGACATAACCCCGACCTTAATATTCAACCTTGACGTCTAGTCGTCTTTTCTCTTCTGATTTCAGCGGAATATGGGATCTAGTGGTTTTTACGGCATAGCTACCTACAATTTGAAGTCGTTTTGGGTTTGCGACAAGACCTTGATCTTGAAACAAGGCCATCTGGCTCGCAAAATGTCATGTCAATGAAACCTTGTGGAAGTCGGGCAGGCGAGCCAGTCTGTGCATATTTTGGTCATCTTTGTATGAATAGAAGTATTCTACAGTACTCGAAACGAAATTTTGCACCTATATTATTTATTCGGTCCGAGCAATATTTCTATGGGATTGAAACTGATTTTGGACGTGACCATGGCTTTGATTGAGCACCCTTGAGCTTTCAAAATCTCCAATTCCCGACCGATTCTGACAAAATTGCGTATCTGAGGTTACAGCGCAGTGTAGAATAATACCGAAGTTTCATAACATAGAATTGGCATGACGTTTTGCCACTGTGCAAGGCAAGACATCCAGTATAACAATATTTGACAGGGTGGATTACTCTGCTGTGAAAAATCAGACCCGTCGGCCGAGATTCCCATGTCCTGGGAAAAAAAACGAATGTTAGGTGACATGGGACAAGCTTGTGAAATACACAGCCATTGTGAGAGACCTGCCATTCAGCCCGATAATGTCTGACAGGCTGACATCTCTGCGAGGGAATATCAGCCCCGAGAGCTGTGTTTCTAATGTCTGCGGTGACTGCGACGTCAGGTAGGTGATAAGGGTAATATATTTACATGTCCAATTGCTGAGATTTTCCTCTCAGGGGTGACTACGGGCGTCAGTTAGGTGATAATTGGGTCCCGATTTTGATACATTCCCAATATCCGATGGAAATGCTGAGCCATTGTGCCATTCCTGACATTGTCTGACAGGATTGACTCCCCGAGAGGGAGATTTACCTGTCAGGGATGACAACATTCCCCATATCAGGTGGAAATAAACAGCCACTGCGCCATTCCCGACATTTCCTGACAGGACTAAAATCCCCGAGAGGGAATATCATCTACGGTAGATAAGATTCTCCTGTCACGGGTGACTACGGGCGTCAGTTATATGATAAGGCGGTGGGGGGGGGGGGGGGGATCACTATTTTGATACATTCCCAATATCCGGTGGAAATACACAGCCACTGTACAATTCCTGACCTTTAGCCCGACATCTCCTGAAAGAATTGAGATCCCAGAGAGGGAATATTAACCTCGGTAGCTGAGAGTCTCCTGTCAGGGGTGACTATGGGCGTCTGATACGTGATACTGGGTTCACGATTTTGACACATTCCCAATATCCGATTGAAATACCCAGCCACTGTGTCATTTCAATCCTTCAGCCCAGCATTTCCTGACAGGGCTGATGTCCTCGAGAGGGAATATTAACCACTGTAGCTGAGATTCTCCTGTTGGGGTGACTACGGGCGTCAGTTAGGTGATAAGGGGTCACGATTTTGATACATTCCCGATATCCGGTGAAAAGACACATCCACTGTGCCATTTCCGACCTTCAGCCCGACATTTCCAGACAGGGCTGATATCCGCGAGAGAGAATATCAACTTCGATAGCTGAGATTCTCCTGCCAGGGGAGATTATGGGCGTGAGTTAGGCGATAAGGGGGTCACGATTGTGATACATTCACAATATCTGGTGGAAATACACAGCCACTGATACACATTCCTGAGCTTCAGGCCGATATTTTCTAACAGGGCGGATATACCCGAGAGGAAATGTCAACCTCGGTAGTTGAGATTCTCCTGTCGGGGGTGACTACGGGCGTCAGTTAGGTGAAAAGGTGGTAACGATTTTGATACATTCACCATATCCTGTGGAAATACACAGGCACTGTGCTATTTCCGACCTTCAGCCCGACACTTCCAGTCAGGGCTGATATCTCCGGGAGAGAGTATTAACCACGGTAGCTTAGATTCTCCGGTCAGGGGTGAATACGGGCGTAAGTCAGGTGATAAGGGCGATCACGATTTTGATACATTCACAATATCTGGTGTAAATACACAGCCACTGAACTTTTCCCGAGCTTCAGCCCGATATTTCCTAACCAAGCCAATATCCCCAAAAGGGAACATCAACCTCGGTAGATGAAATTTTCATGTCAGGGGTGACTACGACCGTCAATTTGGTGATAAGGGGGTCACGGTTTTGATACATTCCCAAACTCCGGCGGAAACACAAAGCCACTGTGCCATTCCAGACCTTCAGCCCGACAATGTCTGACAGGGCTGATATTCCCGAGAAAGAATATCAACCTCGGTAGCCGAAATTCTAATGTCAATGGTGACTACGTGTGTCAATTAGGTGATAAGGGTTCACGATTTTGATACATTTCCAATATCCGGTGAAAATGCACAAACAATGTGCCATTCTAGATCTTTAGGTCGACAATGTCTGACAGGGCTGATATCCCCGAGAAGGAATATAAACCTCAGTAGCTTAAATTCTTATGCCAGGGGTGACTACGGCCGTCCGTTAGGTTATAAGGAGGTCATGGTTCTGATACATTCACTATATCCGTTTGAAATACACAGCAACTGTGCCAGTCTCAAAAATTCAGCCGGACATTGTCGGACAAGTCTGATATCCACGGGAGGGAATATCAACCTCGGTAGCTGAAATTCTCATGTCAGTGGTGACTACGGGGTCATTTAGGTTATAAGAGGCAACGCTTTTCATACATTCCTGATATTCCTTTAACATATACAGCCACTGTGCCATTCCCGAACCCTAGCCTGACATTGCCTGATTGGGCTGATATCCCTTAGAGGGAATATCAACTTCGGTAGCGGAAATTCTCATCTCAGGGATGACTACGACCGTCAATTTGGTGATAAGGGGGTCACAGTTTTGATACATTACCAAAATCCGTCGGAAACACACAGCCACTGTGGCATTCCAGACATTTAGCTTGACAAAGTCTGACAGGGCTGATATTCCAGAGAAGGAATATTAACCTCGGTAGCGGAAATTCTAATGTCAGGGACTACGGGCATCAATTAGGTGATAAGGGGTCACGATTTTGATACATTTTCAATATCCGGTGAAAATACACAACCACTGTGCCATTCTAGAACCTTATGCCGATAGCGTCTGACAGGGGTGATATCCGCGAGAAGGAATATCAACCTCAGCAGCTTAAATTCTCATGCCAGGGGTGACTCGGCCGTCAGTTAGGTTATACGGGGGTCACGGTTCTGATACATTCCCAATATCCGTTTGAAATACACAGCCACTGTGCCATTCTCGACCTTTAGAAGGACATTGTCTGATAGGTCTGATATGCCTGAAAGGGAATACCAACCTCGGTAGCTGAACTTCTCATGTCAGGGATGAATACGACCGTCAATTTGGGGAGATGGAGGTCACGGTTTTCATACCTTTTCAATATCCGGTCAAAATACACAGCCACTGTACTTTTCCTGAGCTTCAGCCCGATATTTGCTAACCCAGCTGATATCCCCGAGAGGGAACATCAACCTCCGTAGCTGAGATTTTCATGTCAGGGGTGACTACGACCGTCAATTTGGTGATAAGAGGGTCACGGTTTTGATACAATCCCCAAATCCGGCGGAGACACCCAGCCACTGTGCCATTCCAGACCTTTCGCCCGACAATGTCTGATAGGGCTGATATTCCCGAGAAGGAATATCAACCTCGGTAGCCGAAATTCCCATGTCAGGGGTGACTACGACCGTTTGATGCATTTCCGAAATCCGGCGGAAACACGCAGTGATTGTGCCATTCCAGACCTTTAGCCCGATAATTTCTGACATGGCTGATATTTCCGAGAAAGAATATTAGTCTCGGTTGCCGAAATTCTAATGTCAGGGGTGGCTACGGGCGTCAATTAGGTGATAAGGTGTCACGATGTTGATGCATTTTCAATATCCGGTGAAAATACACAGCCACTGTACTTTTTCCGAGCATCAGCCCCATATTAACTGACCCAGCTGATATCCCCGAGAGGGAATATCATCCTCAGTAGCTGAAATTTTCATGTCAGTGGTGACTACGGGGTCATTGGGGTGATAAGAGGCAACGCGCTTTTGATACATTCCTGATATCCGGTTAAAATACACAGCCACTGTGCCATTCCCGACCCCTATCCCGACATTGTGTGATAGGGCTGATATCCATGAGAGGGAATATCAACCTGGGTAGCTGGAATTCTCATGTCAGGGGTCACTACTACCGTAAATTTGGTGATAAGGGGGTCACGGTATTGATACATTCCCAAAATCCGGCGGAACCACACATCCTCTGTGCCATTCCAGACCTTTAGCCCGACAATGTCTGACAGGTCTGATATTCCCGAGAAGGAATATCAACCTTGGTAGCCGAAATTCTAATGTCAGGGTTGACTACAGGCGTCATTTAGGTGATATGGGGCCACGATTTTGATACATTTTCAACATCCGGTGAAAATACACAGCCACTGTACTTTTCCCGAGCTTCGGCCCGATATTTCCTAACCCACCTGATATCCCCGACAGGGAACATCATCCTCGGTAGCTGAAATTCTCATGTCAGGGGTGACTACGGCCGTAGATTTGATGATAATGGGGTAACAGTTTTCATACATTCCCAAAATCCGGCGGAAACACGCTGCCACTGTGCCATTCCAGACCTTTAGCCCGACAATGTCTGACAGGGCTGATATCCCCGAGAAGGAATATGAAGCTCAGTAGCTTAAATTCTCATGTCATGGGTGTCTACGGCCGACAGTTAGGTAATAAGGGCGTCACGGTTCTGATACATTCTTAATATCCGTTTGAAATACACAGCCGCTGTGCCATTCTCGGCCTTTAGCCGGACATTGTCTGACAGGTCTGATATCCCCAAGGGGCAATATCAATCTCGGTAGCTGGAAGTTTCATGGCAGTGGTGACTACGGGGTCATTGATGTGATAAGCTGCTAGGCTTTTGATACATTCCTGATATCCGTTCAAAATACACAGCCGCATTGCCATTTCCGACCCTTAACCCGACATTGTCTGACAGGGCTGATATCCCCGAAAGGGAATATCAACCTCGATAGCTGTAATTTTCACGTCAGTGGTGATTGCGGGTGTCAATTGGTTTATATGGGCGTCACGGTTTTGATACCCCCGGAATGTCCGGTGGAAATACACAGCCATTGTGCCCTTTCCAAGCTTTGGCCCGATATTTCCTAACCGACCTGATATCTTCGAAAGGGAAGATTGGCCTCGTTAGCTTTAGCTGAGATGCCCCTGTCATTGATGACTATGTGCGTCAGTTAGGTGATAAGGTGGTCACGATTTTGATGCATATCCGCTATCCGGCTGAAATACACAGCCACTGTGCAATTTCTTAACTTCAGCCCGACATCTCCTGAAAGGGCTGAGATCCCCGAGAGGGAATATTAACCTCGGTAGCTGAGATTCTCCTGTTAGGGGCGACTATGGGCGTCAGTTAGGTGATCCTGGGTTCACGACTTTGATACATTCCCAATATCCGACGGAAATACACAGCATCTGTGCCATCCCAAGCCTTCAGCCCAACATTTCCTGACAGGGCTGATATCCCCGAGAGGGAATATTAACCCCAGTAGCTAAGCTTCTCCTGTATGGGGTGACTAAGGGCGTCAGTTAGGTGATAAAGGGGTCATGATTTTGATACATTCCCGATAACCAGGGCAAAGACACATCCACTGTGCCATTCCCTACCTTCAGTCTTGTATATCCTGACAGGGCTGATATTCTCGAGAGGGAATATCAACCTCGATAGCTGAGGGGACGGGAGTCAGTTAGGTGATAATGGGGTAACGATTTTGATACATTCCCAATATCCGGTGGAAATGCACAGCCACTGAGCCATTCTTGACCTTCAGCCCAACATTGTCTGACAGGGCTAATATCCCCGTGAGGGAATATCAACCTCGGTAGCTGAAAGTTTCTTGTCAGGGGTGAACACGGGGTCATTGAGGTGATAAAAGGGTACACGCTTTTGATACATTCCTGATATCCGTTCAAAATACACAGCCACATTGCCATTCCCGACCCTTAGCCCGACATTGTCTGACCGGACTGATATCCCCGAAAGTGAATATCAACCTCGGTAGCTGAGATTCCCTTGTCAATGATGACTACGGACGTAAGTTATGTGATACGTGGATCACATTTTGATTCATGCCAAATATCCCAAGGAAATACACATCCACTGTCCGATACTGGACCTTTAGCCAAACATTGTCTAACAGGGCTGATATCCCGAGTTGGAATATCAACACCGGCAGCCGAGATTCTCATTTCAGGGGTGAATTTGGACGCCATTTATACGATGGAGGGGGGGGGGTCACGCTTTTGACACAAGCCCAATATCCGATGGAAATACATCTCCATGTGCCATACCCGACCTTCAGCCCGACATTGCCTGACAGAGCTGATATTCCCAAGAGGAAATATCAACACCAGCATCCGAGATTCTCATTTCAGGGGTGACTACGGACGTCCGTTATCTGGTATAGTGGGGGGAGGGGGGCTCACGATTTTGATACTTGCCCAATATCCAATGGAAATACACTGCTACTGTGCGATAGCCGACCTTTAGCCCAATATTGTCTTGTTAGAGGTGACTACAGACGTCAGTTATGTGATAAAGGGGGTCACGATTTGATACATGTTCAATATCCGATGGAAATACACCACCATTGTGCAATAAACGATCTTAATCCCGTGATTGTCTGACAGATCTGATATCTCCTGGAGGAAAAATCAAGTCCGACAGCCACGATTCTCATGGCAAGAGTGACAACGGGCGTCAGTTGCGTGATAGCGGAGGGGGGGGGGGGGGGTTGGGCTCGATTTTGATAAATGACCAATATCCTATGGAAATACACCGCCTCTGTGCGATAACCGCCCTTTATCCCGACATTGTCTGACTGGGCTACTATCCGCAAGAGTGATTATCAACACCCGCAGCCGAGATTTACATGTTAGTGGTTACTATGGAAGTAGGTTATGTGATAAGAGGTCACAATTTTGATACATGCCCAATACACCTCCACTGTGCGATAGCCGACCTTTAGCCCGACAATTTTTGAGAGGGCGGATATCCCGTAGGGGGAGGGGGGAATATCCAGAAATATCAACACCGACCGTTGAGAACGTCAGTAAAGTGATAAAGGGGTCACGATTGTGGTACATGCCCAATATCCGAGGAAAATACACAACCCCTCTGCGATACCCGACCTGCAGCCCGACAGTTTCGGACAGAGCTGATATCCCCGCGAGAGAATATCAACATCCGCAGCCAGGATTTTGATGGCGGGTGTGACTACGGACGTCAGTTACGTAACGTGGGAGGATCATATGTTTGATACATGCCTACTATCCGACGGGAATACACAGCCCCTGTGCGATACCCAACATCGTGTTACGGGGCAGAACTGTGTTTCCTAATACTAATGGGCCGAAGTATATATGATCTCTAAGTTTAGAGTGGGGGTTCAGTAAAGTAATGGTTATGAATCTCTACCACGAGCCGACCGTGGTTCGACGCGCAATGTGGTGTTAGAAGTGCAAAGATACCAGCGATGTGAAGTTAATTACTTATTCCTAATTTGACATTTTAACAATTTTTATTCCATCAAAACAGGAAAATGGCATCTGCTGTAGGGTAGCACAAGTGAAGACGAGTTGATTGACACGTTGCCCGTCCCCATATGACCCCATTTTATGGGGCAACCAAGGCCCTAAAGGTGACAACCTCCCAGAGAACCTACTAAATAGGCAAATCTGAACAAATAAAAGGTGCTGTAGGGTGGCACAAATGAAGCCGGGTTGATTGACATGTTGCCCGTCCCCATTTGACATCCTCTTTATGGGGCAACCAAGGCCCTAAAAGTGACAGTCTCCCAGAAAACCTTAAGATGGGCAACTCTGGTCAAATAAAAGGTGCTTGCTTTGGGGTGGTACAAATGAAGACGAGTTGATTGACATGTTGCCTGTCCCCTCTTTATGGGGCAACCAAGGCCCTAAAAGTGACAGCATCCCAGAAAACCTTCTAGATGGGCAAATCTGATCAAATAAAAGGTGCTGTAGGGTGCCACAAATGAAGACGAGTTCATTGACATGTTGCCCGTCCCCATATATCCCCTTTTTATGTGGCCACCAAGGCCCTAGAGGTGACAACCTGCCAGAAAACCTTCTAGATGGGCAAATCTGATTCAAATAAAAGGTGTTGTAGCGTGGCACAAATGAGGGAGAGTTGATTGACATATTGCCCGTATTGACATCGCGGATAAACTTGCGTTTACCTAGCAGATAGTTTCCGCGAGTATATCTCCAAGTTTAAAACGCGATTAACGCGAGTTAATCCGAGATGTCAATGCGTGTTTATCCGTGCGGTTAACGCGAGTTTATCCGGGAAGTAATCCGCGAGGTTAACGCGAGTTTGTCTCTAAGGTTAACGTGAGTTTCTCCGCGAATTGATCAGCAAGGTTAGCACGACTTTAATCCGAGTTCATCCCTGAGTTTATCCACGAGTTTAACGCTTGTTTAATGCGCGTTTAATGCGCGTTGTGTTTAACGCACGGCAATTCTCGTGGTTATCTCGAGTTTATCCGTGAGTTTAACACGAGTTTAACGTGAGTCTGTTCGCGAGATTAACGCGAGACTACCCGTGATGTTAACGCCAGTTTGACGCCAGTTTAGTCGAGTTGAACGCGAGTTTTTCCGCGATGTTAACGCGAGTATATGCGCGGGGTCAACGCGAGATTAATGCGCGTTCGTCCGCGGTTTTGGCACTAGTCTATCCGTTAGGTTAACGCGAGTTTATCCGCAAGTTTAGCATGAGTTTAACGCGAGTTTATCGGCGATGTTAGAGCGAGGTTATCACGAGTTTATCTGCGAGGATAAAGCGCGTTTGGCGCGAGTTTATACGCGAAGTTAACATGAGGTTATCCGCGCGGCTATCTCGAGTTTAACGCGAGTTTCTCGACGATGTTAACGTGAGGTTACGCGCGAGGTTATTGCGAGTTTAACCACGTTCTTAGCGCGAGTACAACGCGATGTTAACTCGAGTTTAACGCGAATTTGTCCGCGAGGTTATCCCGAGTTAATGCGCGAATGTACTCGCGAGGTTAACTCGAGTTTAAGGTGCGTTTATACGTGAGATTAACGCGATTTTGACGGGTGCTCATCCCCGATGTTAACGCGAGTTTTACGCGAGTTTGACACGAATTTATCCGCGTGTGACGCGACATTAACGCTGGTTTATCCGCGAGGTTAACGCGTGTTTAAGGCGAGTTTATCCACAAGGCTAAGGCGAGTATAACATGAGTTTATCCGCTAGGTTAACGCAAGTATATCGCGAGGTTAACGCGAGTTTTGCGCGAGTTTATCCGCGGAGTTAACACGAGATTATCTGCGAGTTAATCCGCGAGGTGAAAGCGTGTTTCTCCGAGAGTATAACGCTAGTTTATCCCCGTGAGTAAAGCGAGATTAACGCGAGTTAGTCCTTGAGGTTAACGCATGTTTATCCGCATGGTTAGAGCGCGTTTGGCGCGAGAATATCCGCGAGTTGATCCGGGAGGTTAACGCATGTTTATCCGTGAGGTTAATGCGAGTTCGTCCGCTAGTTTAACGCAAATTTAACGCAAATTAATTCACGATGTGAACGTGTGTCTACCCGTGAATTTAACGTGACTTTATCCCCGAGGTATCGGCGAGTTTAACGCGTGTTTAACGATAGGTTAATGCAAGAGTAACGCGAGTTAATCAGCGAGGTTAACGCGTGTTTATACACGGGATGAGCGCGATTGTATGGGCGACGCTAATGCGAGATTATCTTACTGACGGCGTAGTCACCCCTGACATGAGAATTTCAGCTACTGAGGTTCATATTCCTTCTCGGGGATATCAGCCCTGTCAGACATTATCCGGCTAAAGGTCTGGAATGGCACAGTGTCTGTGTGTTTCCGCTGGAATTTTGGGAATGTATCAAAACCGTGACCCCATTATCATTAAATTTACGGTCGCAGTCACCTCTGACATGAGAATTTCAGCTAGCGAGGTTGATGTTCCCCCTCGGGGATATCAGCTGGGTTAGGAAATATCGGGCTGAAGCTCTGGAAAAGTACGGTGGCTGTGTATTTTCACCGGATATTAAAAATGTATCAAGATCGTGACCCCTTATCACCCAATTGACGCCCGTAGTCACCCCTGACATTAGAATTTCGGCTACCGAGGTTCATATTCCTTCTCGGGTTTATCAGCCCTGTCAGACATTGTCGGGCTAAAGGTCTGGATTGGCACAGCGGCTGTGTGTTTCCGCTGGATTTTGGGAATGTATCAAAACCGTGATCTCCCTTATCACCTAATTGACGTTCATAGTCAATCCTAACATGAGAAGTTCAGCCACCGAGGTTGATATCCCCTCTCAGGGATATCAGCCCTATCAGACAATGGCGCAGTGGCTGTGTATTTTGACCGGATATCAGGAATGAATCAAAAGCCTGGCATCTTATCACGTCAATGACCCCGTAGTCACCAATGACATGAACATTTCAGCTACCGAGGTCGATATTCCCTCTCGGGGATATCAGACCTGTCAGACATTGTCGGGCTAAAGGTCTGGAATCGCAAAGTGGCTGTGTGTTTGAAACGGATATTGGGAATGTAGCAGAACCGTGATCCCCTTTATAACCTAACTGACGGCCGTAGTCACCCCTGACACGAGAATTTAAGCTAATATTCCTTCTCGTGGATATCAGCCATGTCAGACATTGTCGGGCTAAAGGTCTGGAATGGCAGAGTGGCTGTGTGTTTCCGCCTGACTTTGGGAATGTATCAAAACCGTGACCCCTTTATTACCAAATTGACGATCGTAGTCACTCCTGACACGAGAATTTCAGCCACCGAGGATGATTTTCCTTCTCAGGAATATCAGCCCTGTCAGACATTGTCGGGCTAAAGGTCTGGAATCGCACAGGGGCTGTGTGTTTCAAAGGGATATTGGGAATGTATCAGAATTGTGCCCCCCTTATAACCTAACTGACGGCCGTAGTCACTCCTGACATGAGAATTTAAGCTACTCAGGTTGATATTCCTTCTCGGCGATTTCAGTCCTGTCAGACATTGTCGAGTTGAAGGTCTGGAATGGCGCCGTGACTGTGTGTTTCAGCCTGATTTTGAGAATGTATCAAAACCGTGACCTCCTTATCACCAAATTGGCGGTCGTAGTCACCCATAACATCAAGAATTTCAGCCACCGATGATGATTTTTCTTCTCAGGAATATCAGCCCTGTCAGACATTGTCGGGCTAAAGGTCTGGAATCGCACAGGGGCTGTGTGTTTCAAAGGGATATTGGGAATGTATCAGAATTGTGCCCCCCCTTATAACCTAACTGACGGCCGTAGTCACTCCTGACATGAGAATTTAAGCTACTCAGGTTGATATTCCTTCTCGGCGATTTCAGTCCTGTCAGACATTGTCGAGTTGAAGGTCTGGAATGGCGCCGTGACTGTGTGTTTCAGCCTGATTTTGAAAATGTATCAAAACCGTGACCTCCTTATCACCATATTGGTGGTCGTAGTCACCCATAACATCAAAATTTCACCTACTGAGGTTGATATTCTCCCTCGGGGATATCAGACCTGTCAGACAACGTCCTGATAAAGATCGAGAATGGCACAGTGGCTGTGTATTTTAAACGGATATTGGGAACGTATCTGAACCGTGACCCACTTATAACCTAACTGACGGCCGTAGTCACCACTGACGTGAGAATTTAAGCTACTGAGGTTGATGTTCCTTCTCGGGGATTTCAACCCTGTCAGACATTGCCGGGCAGAAGGTCTAGAATGGCACAGTGGCTGTGTGCTTCAGCCGGATTTTGGGAATGTATCAAAACCGTGACCCCCATATCACCAAATTGACGGTCGTAGTCACCCCAAACACGAGAATTTCAGCTACCGAGGTTGATATTCCCTCTCAGGGATATCAGCCCTATCAGGCAATGTCGGGCTAGGGGTAGGGCACAGTGGCTGTGTATTTTGACCGGATATCAGCAATGTATCAAAAGCCTGGCCTCTTATTACCTCAATTACCCCGTAGTCACCACTGACATGGAGTTTTCAGCTACCGAGGTTGATATTCCCTCTCGGGGATATCAGACCTGTCAGACAATGTCCGGATAAATGTCGAGAATGGCACAGTGGCTGTGTATTTCAAACGGGTATTGGGAACGTATCTGAACAGTGGCCCCCTGATAACCTAACTGACGGCCGTAGTCAACCATGACATGAGAATTTAAGCTACTGAGGTTGATATTCTTTCTCGGAGATATAAGCCCTGTCAGACATTGTCGGGCTGAAGGTCTGGAATGGCACAGTGGCTGTGTGTTTTTGCACAATTTTGGAAATGTATCCAAACCGTGACCCCTTATCACCAAATTGACGTTCGGAGTCACACCTAACATAAGAATTTCAGCTACCGAGGTTGATATTTCCCCTCGGGGATGTCGGCCCTATCAGACAATGTCAGGCTAGGGGTCGGGAATGGCACAGTGGCTGTGTATTTTGACCGGATATCAGGAATGTATCAAAAGCCTGGCCTCTTATCACCTCAATGACCCCGTAGTCACCACTGACATGAAAATTTCAGCTACCGAGGTTGATATTCCCTCTCGGAGATATCAGACCTGTCAGACAATGTCCGGCTAAAAGTCGAGAATTGCAGAGTGGCTGTGTATTTCAACGGATATTGGGAATGTATCAGAACCGTGACTCCCGTATAACCTAACTGACCGCCTTAGTCTTCCCTGACGTGAGAATTCAAGCTACTGAGGTTCATATTCCTTCTCGGGGATATCGACCCTGTCAGACATAGTCGGGATAAAGGTCTGGAATGGCACAGTGGCTGTTTTTTCCGCCGGATTTTGGGAATGTTTCAAAACTGTAACCCCCTTATCACCAAATTGACGCTCGTAATCACCACTGACATGAGAATTTCAGCTACAGAGGTTGATATTCCTTCTCTGAATTATTAGCCCTATCAGGCAATGTCCGGCTAGGGGTCGGGAATGGCACAGTGGCTGTGTATTTTGACTGGATATCAGCAATGTATCAAAAGCCTGGACTCTTATCACTTCAATGATCCCCTAGTCACCACTGACATGAAAATTTCAGCCACCGAGGTTGATATTCCCTCTCAGAGATATCAGACCTGTCAGACAATGTCCGGCTAAATGTCGGGAATGGCACAGTGGCTGTGTATTTCAACGGATATTGGGAATGTGTCAGAACCGTAACTCCAGTATAACCTAACTGACCGCCGTAGTCTTCCCTGACGTGAGAATTCAAGCTACTGAGGTTCATATTCCTTCTCGGGGATATCGGCCCTGTCACACATAGTCGGGATAAAGGTCTGGAATGGCACAGTGGCTGTTTGTTTCCACCGGATGTTGGGAATGTTTCAAAACCGTAACCCCCTTATCACCAAATTGACGGTCGTAGTCATCCCTGAAATGAGAATTTCAGCTACCGAGGTTGATATTCCCTCTCGGGGATATCAGACGTGTCAGACAATGTCCGGATAAAGGTCGAGAATGGCACAGTGGCTGTCAATTTCAAACGGATAGTGTGAACGTGTCTGAAAAGTGACCCCCTTATAACCTAACTGGCGGCCGTAGTCACCCCTGACATGAAAATTCAAGTTACTGAGGTTGATATTCATTCTCAGGGATATCAGCCCTGTCAAACATTGTCGGCCTGAAGGTCTGGAATGGCACAGTGGCTGTGTGTTTCAGCCGGATTTTGGGAATATATCAAAACCGTGACCCCCTTATCACCAAATTGACGGTCGTAGTCACCCCAAACACGAGAATTTCAGCTACCGAGGTTGATATTCCCTCTCAAGGATATCAGCCCTATAAGACAAGGTCGGGCTAAAGGTCACCGGATATTGGAAATGTATCAAAATCGTGACCCCTTATCATCTAATTGACTCCCGTAGTCACACTTGACATTAGAATTTCGTCTACCGAGGTTGATATTCCTTCTCGGGAATATCAGCCCTGTCAGACATTGTCGGGCTGAAGGTCTGGAATGGCACAGTGGCTGTCTGTTTCAGCCTGATTTTGGGAATGTATCAAAACCGTGAACCCCTTATCACCAAATTGACGGTTGTAGTCACCCCTAACATCAAAATTTCAGATACCGAGGTTGATATTCCATCTCGGGGATATCTGACCTGTCCGACAATGTCCGGATAAAGGTCGAGAATGGCACAGTGGCTGTGTATTTCAAACGGATATTGGGAACGTATCTGAACCGTAACCCCTTATAATCTAACTGACGATCGTAGTCACTACTGACATGAGAATTTAAGCTACTGAGGTTAATATTCCTTCTCGGGGATATCAGCCCTGTCAGACATTGTCGGGATAAAGGTCTGGAAAGGCACAGTGGCTGTGTGTTTCCGTCTGATTTTGGAAATGTATCAAAACCGTGATCCTCTTATCACCAAAATGACGCTCGTAATCACCCTGTTATGAGAATTTCAGCTATCGAGGTTGATGTTCCCACTCGGGGATACCAGCTGGGTTAAGAAATATCGGGCTGAAGCTCGGGAACAATACAGTGGCTGTGTATTTTCACCGGATTTAAAAATGAATCAAAATCGTGACCCATTATCGCCTAATTGACGCCCGTAGTCACCCCTGACATTAGAATTTCGGCTACCGACGTTGGTGTTCCTTCTCGGGAATATCAGCCCTGTCACAAAATGTCGGGCTAAAGTCAGGAATGGCACAGAGGCTGTGTATCTTTAACGGATATCGGGAATGTATCAAAACCAAGACCCCATATCACCTGACTGACGCCCGCAGTCATCCGTTACATGAGAATTTAAGGTACTGAAGTTGATATTCCTTCTTAGGCTTACCAGCCCTGTCAGGCAATGTCGGGATAAAGATCTGGAATAGCACAGTGGCTGTGGATTTCCGCCGGCTTTTTGGAATGTATCACAACCGTGACCCCCTTATCACCAAAATGGCTGTCGTAGTCACCCATGACATGAGTATTTCAGCTACTGAGTTGCATATTCCCTCTCAGGGATATCCGCCCTGTCATACAGTGTCGCGATAACGGTCGGGAATGGCAAAGTGGCTGTGTATTTTGAACGGATATCGGGAATGTATCAAATCCGTGACCCCATTATCACCTAACTGACGCCGGTAGTGACCAGTGGCTTGAGAATTTCGGCTACGGATGTTAATATTCATTCTCGGGAATATCAGCCCTGTCAGACATTGTCGGACTAAAGGTCTGGAATGGCACAGTGGCTGTGTGTTTTTCGTGTGGATTTCGGAAATGTATCATAATCGTGACCCCCTTATCCCCAGATTGACGGTCGTAGTCACCCCTGACAAGAATTTCTGCTACCGGGATTGATATTCCCTCTCAGGGATATCAACCCTATCAGACAATGTCAGGCTAAGTTTCGGGAATGGCACAGTGGCTGTGTATTCTGAACGAATATCGAGAACGTATCAAAACTGTGACCCCCTAGTCGCCGGACTGACTCTCGTAGGCAGCCTTTACATGAGAATTTAAGCTACCGATGCTTATATTCCTTCTCTCGGATATCAGCCCTGTCAGATAAGGCCGGGATAAAGCTTGGAAAGGGCACAGTGGATGTGTATTTCAACCGGATATTGGGAAGGTATCAAAATAATGACCCCATATCACCCAATTGACGCCTGCGATCACCACTGACGTGAGAATTTCAGCTACCGAGGTTGATATTCCCTTTCGGGAATATCAACCCTGTCAAACAATGTCGGGTTAAGGGTCGGGAATGGCAATGTGGCTGTGTATTTTGAAAGGATGTCAGGAATGCATCAAAAGCGAAGCCCCTTTATCACCTCAATGACACCGTAGTCACCCCTGACATGAAAATTTCAGCTACCGAGGTTCATATTCCCTCTCGGGGATATTAACCCTGTGAGATAAAGGTTGAGAAGGGCACAATGCCTGTGTATTTTCAGCGGATATTGGGAAGGTTTCAAAACCGTGACCCCCATATCACCCAATTGACGCGCGTAGTCACCCCTGACATGAGAAGTTTTGCTACCGAGGTTGATATTCCTTCACGGGAATATCAGCCCTGTCAGACAATGTCGGGCTAAAGGTCTAGAATGGCACAGTGGTTGTGTGTTTCCGCCGGATTTTGGGAATGTATCAAATCCGTGACCCCCTTATCACCAAATTGACGGTCGTAGTCACCCCTGACATGAGAATTTCAGCTACCGAAGTTGATGTTCCATCTCGGGGATATCGGCTGGGTTAGGAAATATCGGACTGAAGCTCTGGAAAAGTACAGTGCCGCGTATTTGCACCAGTTATTGTGAATGTATCAAAGTCGTGATCGGCCTTATCACCTGTTTGACGCCCGTAGTCACCCCGACCGGAGAATCTAAGCTACCGTGGTTGATACTCTCTCCCGGAGATATCAGTCCTGTCTGGAAGTGCCGGGCTGAAGGTCGGGAATGGCACAGTGGCTGTGTATTTCCACCGGATATTAGGAATATATCAAAATCGTTACCCCTTTTATCACCTAACTGACGCCCGTAGTCACCCCCGACAGGAGAATCTCAGCTACCGAGGTTAATAATCCCTCTCGGGGATATCCGCCCTGTTAGGTAATATCGTCCTGAAGCTCTGGAATGATACAGTTGCTGTATATTTCCACCAGATATTGTGAATATATCAAATCGTGACCCCTTTATTAACCTAACTCACCCCCGTAGTCACCCCTGAGAGGAGAATCTCAGCTACCGAGGTTGATATTCTCTCTCGAAGGTATCAACCCTGTCTAGAAATGTCGGACTGAAGGTCGGGAATAGCACAGCGGCTGTGTATTTCCATCGGATATTGTGAATGTATCAAAATCGTAACCCCCTTTTCACCTAACTGACGCCCGTAGTCACCCCTGACAGGAGAATCTCACCTACCGAGGTTGATATATCCTCTCGAGGATATCCGCCCTGTTAGAAAATATCGGCCTGAAGCTCAGGAATGATATAGTGGCTGTGTATTTCCAGCAGATATGAATGTATCAAAATCGTGATCCCCTTATCACCTAACTCACGCCCGTAATCACCCCGACAGGAGAATCTCAGCTACCGAAGTTGATATTCTCTCTGGGGGATATCAACCCTGTCCGGAAATGTCGGGCTGAAGGTCGGGAATGGCACAGTGGATGTGTCTTTTTACCGGATATCGGGAATGTATCAAAATCGTGAGCCGTTATCACCTACGGATATTGGGAATGTATCAAAATCGGAACCCCCTTTTCACTGACGCCCGTAGTTACCCCTGCCTGACAGGAGAATCTCAGCAATTGGACATGTAAATATATTACCCTATTCACCAACCTGACGTCGTAGTCACCGCAGACATTAGAAACACAGCTCAGGGACTAATATTCCCTGGCTGAGATATCAGCCCTGTCAGACATTATCGGACTGGAGGGCAGGTCTCGCACAATGGCTGTGTATTGCACAAGCTTGTCCCGTGTCACATAACATTCGTTTGATTTTTCGCAGCAGAGTAATCCACCCTGTCACATATTGTTATACTGGATGTCTGGCCTTGCACAGTGGCAAACGTCATGCCAGTTCTATGTTAGGAAACTTCGATATTGTTCTACACTGCGCTATAACCTCAGATACAAATTTCGTCAGAATCGGTCGGAAATTGGAGATTTTAAAAGCTCTCTGGTGCTCAATCAAAGTCATGGTCACGATCAAAATCAGTTTCAGTCCAAGAGAAATGTTCCTCAGACCGAGTAAATATTATAGGTGCAAAATTTCGTTTCGAATCCTGTAGAATACTACGAATGCAGTCATCCGTTACATGAGAATTTAAGGTACTGAAGTTGATATTCCTTCTTAGGGATACCAGCCCTGTCAGGCAATGTCGGGATAAAGATCTGGAATAGCACAGTGGCTGTGGATTTCCGCCGGCTTTTTGGAATGTATCACAACCGTGACCCCCTTATCACCAAAATGGCTGTCGTAGTCACCCATGACATGAGTATTTCAGCTACTGAGTTGCATATTCCCTCTCAGGGATATCCGCCCTGTCATACAATGTCGCGATAACGGTCGGGAATGGCAAAGTGGCTGTGTATTTTGAACGGATATCGGGAATGTATCAAATCCGTGACCCCATTATCACCTAACTGACGCCGGTAGTGACCAGTGGCTTGAGAATTTCGGCTACGGATGTTAATATTCATTCTCGGGAATATCAGCCCTGTCAGACATTGTCGGACTAAAGGTCTGGAATGGCACAGTGGCTGTGTGTTTTTCGTGTGGATTTCGGAAATGTATCATAATCGTGACCCCCTTATCCCCAGATTGACGGTCGTAGTCACCCCTGACAAGAATTTCTGCTACCGGGATTGATATTCCCTCTCAGGGATATCAACCCTATCAGACAATGTCAGGCTAAGTTTCGGGAATGGCACAGTGGCTGTGTATTCTGAACGAATATCGAGAACGTATCAAAACTGTGACCCCCTAGTCGCCGGACTGACTCTCGTAGGCAGCCTTTACATGAGAATTTAAGCTACCGATGCTTATATTTCTTCTCTCGGATATCAGCCCTGTCAGATAAGGCCGGGATAAAGCTTGGAAAGGGCACAGTGGATGTGTATTTCAACCGGATATTGGGAAGGTATCAAAATAATGACCCCATATCACCCAATTGACGCCTGCGATCACCACTGACGTGAGAATTTCAGCTACCGAGGTTGATATTCCCTTTCGGGAATATCAACCCTGTCAAACAATGTCGGGTTAAGGGTCGGGAATGGCAATGTGGCTGTGTATTTTGAAAGGATGTCAGGAATGCATCAAAAGCGAAGCCCCTTTATCACCTCAATGACACCGTAGTCACCCCTGACATGAAAATTTCAGCTACCGAGGTTCATATTCCCTCTCGGGGATATTAACCCTGTGAGATAAAGGTTGAGAAGGGCACAATGCCTGTGTATTTTCAGCGGATATTGGGAAGGTTTCAAAACCGTGACCCCCATATCACCCAATTGACGCGCGTAGTCACCCCTGACATGAGAAGTTTTGCTACCGAGGTTGATATTCCTTCACGGGAATATCAGCCCTGTCAGACAATGTCGGGCTAAAGGTCTAGAATGGCACAGTGGTTGTGTGTTTCCGCCGGATTTTGGGAATGTATCAAATCCGTGACCCCCTTATCACCAAATTGACGGTCGTAGTCACCCCTGACATGAGAATTTCAGCTACCGAAGTTGATGTTCCATCTCGGGGATATCGGCTGGGTTAGGAAATATCGGACTGAAGCTCTGGAAAAGTACAGTGCCGCGTATTTGCACCAGTTATTGTGAATGTATCAAAGTCGTGATCGGCCTTATCACCTGTTTGACGCCCGTAGTCACCCCGACCGGAGAATCTAAGCTACCGTGGTTGATACTCTCTCCCGGAGATATCAGTCCTGTCTGGAAGTGCCGGGCTGAAGGTCGGGAATGGCACAGTGGCTGTGTATTTCCACCGGATATTAGGAATATATCAAAATAGTTACCCCTTTTATCACCTAACTGACGCCCGTAGTCACCCCCGACAGGAGAATCTCAGCTACCGAGGTTAATAATCCCTCTCGGGGATATCCGCCCTGTTAGGTAATATCGTCCTGAAGCTCTGGAATGATACAGTTGCTGTATATTTCCACCAGATATTGTGAATATATCAAATCGTGACCCCTTTATTAACCTAACTCACCCCCGTAGTCACCCCTGAGAGGAGAATCTCAGCTACCGAGGTTGATATTCTCTCTCGAAGGTATCAACCCTGTCTAGAAATGTCGGACTGAAGGTCGGGAATAGCACAGCGGCTGTGTATTTCCATCGGATATTGTGAATGTATCAAAATCGTAACCCCCTTTTCACCTAACTGACGCCCGTAGTCACCCCTGACAGGAGAATCTCACCTACCGAGGTTGATATATCCTCTCGAGGATATCCGCCCTGTTAGAAAATATCGGCCTGAAGCTCAGGAATGATATAGTGGCTGTGTATTTCCAGCAGATATGAATGTATCAAAATCGTGATCCCCTTATCACCTAACTCACGCCCGTAATCACCCCGACAGGAGAATCTCAGCTACCGAAGTTGATATTCTCTCTGGGGGATATCAACCCTGTCCGGAAATGTCGGGCTGAAGGTCGGGAATGGCACAGTGGATGTGTCTTTTCACCGGATATCGGGAATGTATCAAAATCGTGAGCCGTTATCACCTACGGATATTGGGAATGTATCAAAATCGGAACCCCCTTTTCACTGACGCCCGTAGTTACCCCTGCCTGACAGGAGAATCTCAGCAATTGGACATGTAAATATATTACCCTATTCACCAACCTGACGTCGTAGTCACCGCAGACATTAGAAACACAGCTCAGGGACTAATATTCCCTGGCTGAGATATCAGCCCTGTCAGACATTATCGGACTGGAGGGCAGGTCTCGCACAATGGCTGTGTATTGCACAAGCTTGTCCCGTGTCACATAACATTCGTTTGATTTTTCGCAGCAGAGTAATCCACCCTGTCACATATTGTTATACTGGATGTCTGGCCTTGCACAGTGGCAAACGTCATGCCAGTTCTATGTTAGGAAACTTCGATATTGTTCTACACTGCGCTATAACCTCAGATACAAATTTCGTCAGAATCGGTCGGAAATTGGAGATTTTAAAAGCTCTCTGGTGCTCAATCAAAGTCATGGTAACGATCAAAATCAGTTTCAGTCCAAGAGAAATGTTCCTCAGACCGAGTAAATATTATAGGTGCAAAATTTCGTTTCGAATCCTGTAGAATACTTCTATTCATACAAAAATGTCCAAAATATGTATAGACTGGCTCGCCTGCCCGACTTCCACAAGGCTTCATTGACATGAACAGTAAATTTTGCGAGCCACATGGCCTTGTTTCAAGGTCTTGTCATAGACCCAAAGCGACTTCATATTGTTATTGGCTATTCCGTAAAAAAAACTAGATCCCATATTCTGCTGAAATCAGAAGAGAAAAGACGACTAGAGGTCAAGGTTGAATATCAAGGTCAGGGTAATGTTCTCGGTCGGATTCGACTCTGCAGCATAACTCTCCTGGTCAAAGTAATATACATGGTGGCAAGTTTCGTCCCTGCACATAGACAGATCACCTAAAAACAGTTAAATGTTCGCGGTTATAACACTGGTAGCGGGATTTGTTATTCGAACATTACAAGCAAATGGTGAACGTTCGATCAACATCGAGGTTCTCGCTCTAACAATATATATAGTACTAGCTGGGGCCCCGATTTCGTCCGGCATGGATTGAAATGGGCAGCTGGATTGAGATGAGCATGGTGAATGACCCCCAGATACAATTTTTTATTGAAATTGGTCCGAAAATGACTATTTTAGAGATGAAGGTCACAATTTCAAGGTCAAGGTCACGCCGCATGCGTAATAGGTCCCGAACACTACCCGACGGAGCGTTATATACAAACCACTTTTCGTTCAGGTTTGCCGAGTAATTTCAGAGATCCTTAATGCGCATGTGCCAAGACGGGCCCCTTCGATGTACGATGGTGGCAAATGACTTCCCGATGGTCCTAACACACACATCTCAGCTTTCGTCCCGAACGGCCAAGTAGCTTCTAAGATTGTTACTGCGCATGCGCGAAGACGGGACTCCGCTTCATATCGGTAGTGGTAAACATCCCTGGGACCAAACTACATATGCATGCCAACTTTCGTCCCCATTGGCCTAGGGGTTTCGGAGGCTATGCGTTACAAACAAACATAGTTACTGAAATAGATGATAGACTAAAGGAGGGTGCCCGATTTCGTCCGAGCTAAAAGGTCAAGATCAGGACGCATGCCCAGTTTGATTGGCCCAAAACACTACCCGATCGAAGTTATATATACCAACCACGTTTCGTCCCAATTGGCCCAGCAGTTTCAGAGATCGTTAATGCACATGTGCGAAGACTGGCCCTTATCCCATACCTGATGGTGGCATCTCACTACACGATGGACCATACACATATGTCCTAGGTTTGGTCCCGATTGGTCCAGTAGTTTATGAGATTGTTACTGTGCATGCGGACACTCACCCAAGGTCCGATGGACGATAAACCTCTTCAGGGCCTAACTACATGCGCATGCGAAGTTTCGTCGCGATCAGCCGAGCCGTTTCGAGGCTATAGCGAACAGACACACACGCAGGCACTCAAACGAACTCAAATATATAATAAATTAACTCAAATATATAATATAGAAGATATATTCGCGGTTCGCGAAATATATAATATAGAAGATATGTTCGCAGTTCGCGCAAGTAGCTATTACCTGACGATATTAATCCCCCATCTCTCTCTATATATATATATGAGTAGTATGTCTCGTACGTTTCACCCCCAGGTTGGATGGTCCCGGTGGATGACCCCGGAAGTGACGCCATGTCATGTGACCCAGTGGCGCCATGTTGTGTTGTCATGGTAACCCGCGTGAGCGGCCATGTTGTGACGCCATCCCCATAGTGATACGTGGTGTTAGTGCACATGCGCAGCGCGTGTTGTTAGGGTGATACGTGTTTCCGTCGTCCATTTTGTATACTGGAGGCCGCCATATTGGTTTCTATGGTAGCACGTTACCCAATTTTTCTGCAATAGGACGGGGTATGTTCGGTGGGTGTGTTCGATTGAATCGGAGTAAATCTAATTACCACAAACAACCCGACGATCCTTCCAAATCACCAAAATCTATCCCAACTTTTACTATTTCGATTTCTTTCAGAATTCTCTGCTTCTATCTATATATGCAATAGTTTTCCTCTACCTAGTCATGTTTCTTTGTTCTGGAGTATACTCCAGTAGCGTAGAAGAGCCTATTAGTTGGAACAGCTTTACTTATTATTACTATAATTAGCTATTCTGGTCTATTCTTGTTAGTTCTGACCCTATTCCAAGTACTCTTGTTCGTGTTTTCCAGATAAGCCAATCAGTTCACTTTACTGAAGGGAACTAACCAATCAGATTGCTTGATTTCCCATAATCGATATGCAGAGTTATCTCCCCTTATTACAACGAAGTCGTATCCGATTTTCATCACCTCCATATCCAATGGCCATATCCCATGGAATCCCATTTTTGGGAAACACCCGTGGCTATGGAATCCCTTTATTGTCGTATGAGGCCATGAGGGCTATGTAAAAGCCCTCAATGATTCCTCATTTATTATCTCTCATACCCTCATTGAATTTTGAGTTGATGAGGACCTTGAAAAATCCCTCAATGAGGTATAATTTACTACGACTCTTAGCCTCATTTCAGTATTTAACAGGTATATCCTATGGAATCCCATTTTGGAAAACACCTGTGACTGTGGAATCCCTTTTTTGTCGTATGAGGCCATGAGGGCTATGTAAAAGCCCTCAGTGAGGCCTCATTTATTATCCCTCATACCCTCATTGAATTTTGAGGTTATGAGGCCCTTGAAAAATCCCTGAATGAGGAAGAATTTACTACGACTCTTAGCCTCATTTCAGTATTTAACAGATATATCCTATGGAATCCCATTTTGGAAAACGCCTGTGACTGTGGAATCCCTTTTTTGTCGTATGAGGCCACGTGGGCTATGTAAAATCCCTCAGTGAGTCCTCATATGTTATACCTCATAGCCTCATTGAATTTTGAGGTTATGAGGACCAATAAAAATCCCTCAATGAGGCATAATTTACTGCGACTCTTAGCCTCATCTCATCTCGGTATTCGAGAATACCTGACATTATATTATTTGAGGATACTTGTTGGACTTTACATCCGGGTACTTCATGCTACATCCGGGTACTTTTGTTGGGATAGGTATAAAAAGGGTGTTGGCACGAAAATAAATTCATTTGTGTCCTGACAGTCGTCGAGTGAAGACATGTTACCAATTCGTTGCAGATACTGTTCCAAGTTATTTTCAAGATCGGATATTGCCAGAAGACGCCAGAAGAATCATTATCGGCTCCACTGCAGATTTTGTACGAAGATGTTTACTAGATCATTCAGTGCTCGTAGGCATGAAGAACATAACTGTCCAAGAAGAACAGAAGAGGAGAGAGATACTGGAATGACTGACCAGAGCAAAGCACTTTTAGAATTTTGACGGGATGCTGACAAGGTGGAAATCGATGCCGTTCTACGTGCTGCTGATGACGATTTGATTACCTGTTTATGTAAATGTGCTACCAACATCCTCGAAGATAAGATACCACTGAATTTAGCTGAATTTGATGACCTGCGAAAATACGAACATGTATTGAAGCTGCTAACAGATGATGGAATTTCTCCAGATATAAAAAAGATGTATATTACGAAAGAGTTGCTTTCTCTCGGCGCTTATCAACCCAGTCCTAGCTCTGAAAAAAGGTATAAAAGGAGTGTTCGTGTGAAAATGAATTCATTTGTTCTGCGACCACGAAAGAGTGAAGTCATGAAAATCCAATGCTGAAGATATTGCGAAAAGGCCTTTTCCAGATCAGACAACATGCACAGACACGAGAATGCTTACTGCCCTATGAGGAAATCGGAAAAATCGAGCAACACTACAAGATTAGAGAGAAATTTAGATACACTGCGAATCCTCTCTGATGCGGACCGATATCAAGCCAAGAATATGCTGAAGATGGCTAGTGATGATTTGATACAATGTATATGTGATTGTGCCTCAAACATCTTGATGGGCGCAGTACCTATAACCAAATCTGAGATAGCTAAGCTGATTCCACACAAGTACGAAATAAGGAGAATTGCCTCACCAAAGACAGAACTATCTTATCGGAAAAGAAGACGCATTATACAGAAAGGAGGATTTTTAGGAAAGTTGATCAAACCCGTCATCAATGCTCTGTCCGATATCCAATAAAAGGGTCGTGATCATAATAAAATAGTTATTTGTAATCTGACCTTCGAAGAGAGCAGACACAATGCAATCCAGCTGTGCACCAAAACATTGGTCAAGAGTTTCGGACTCTGATGAACCGTCGGAACTATCAGAAGATATGGTATATGAAAAAGAAGAAGACGTTTCTATGATGGGAGGTATCGTTCTTTGACAAATACCAAAACGATTTTGACAACCTCATGAACAAATATATCGAAGATGGAATGGACAGTGAAGATGCAGTTGAAACAGCATATAGAGCACTTCAAAAGAATGTTAGAGAAGCCATTAGTGAGAAATACATTTATACCATTGAATACATTCGAAATTTTTACAACGACTCAGTTCACAAGAAAATTCAAGAAACTGCCAAGCGTCTTCGTGAAGAAGAGGATTTTGACTTTGAAGAATCCCAGAAATATGCCTTGGAAAAGCGAATATTTCTGTTCGACAACCTTATGACAAACTACTCATTTCGAGTAGATGAAGAAGAAGAAGACGATTAGAAAAGTATAAAAGGAGTGTTGGTATAAAAATAAATTCATTTCCGTTTTGAACGTCGAAGAGTGAAGATGTCTGTGTCAACAACAGTGCTCAGATTCAAAGATGACTTACATATACAGATCTTCAAGAATGATGGCGGATTAAAGCTGACTTCCCAGGAACTGCCCCAAGTGAATCGTGAGGTAAATGCAGCCAAGAGAAAAAATCTAGACATGGATGCTGGTGGAAAGAAACAAAGATGTGTGGATACTGGCCGATCAGTAAACAAAAGAATAAAGACAGAAGAACTGACTCCCAATACAAACAAGAATGAAGTTACTACTACGAACAAAGTTTCTACAGAAACAAAGAACAATGTTTCCATTAAGAACGAAGTTTCTACTAAAGACAAGAAAAAGATGCCAGCTCCCATAAAGAATGAAGTTTCTACTGAAGACAAGAAAAAGATGCCAGCTCCCATAAAGAATGAAGTAACCACTTCGAATGAAGTTACTACTGAATCTAAGACTGATGTTCCCACTCAAACCACAAATGAAGTTACTACTAAGAAGACTGAAGTTACTACTATGAAACAGCTAGAGAAAGAGGAACCAAAAGATGCCAAACAGGAAATTAAGGAAACCAACAAAGCCAAGTTATCAAATGAGAGAATGTGTTTTATCAAGAACCTAGCCATGCAATGGGAAGAAGCTCCAACCCACAAGAAGATGAAATGGTTAGCCCATGCAAGAAGAACTACAAAGAGAAATGCCTTGAGACATTGAATTGTATACTTGAATAAAAATGAAATGTTATATATATTGTTGTTTGTTTTTTATCAGCTACCCAACAGAAGTACCCGGATGTAGCATGAAGTACCCGGATGTAAAGTCCAACAAGTATCCTCAAATAATATAATGTCAGGTATTCTCGAATACCGAGATGAGGCTAAGAGTCGTAGTAAATTATGCCTCATTGAGGGATTTTTAATGGTCCTCATAACCTCAAAATTCAATGAGGCTATGAGGTATAACATATGAGGACTCATTGAGGGCTTTTACAAAGCCCTCATGGCCTCATACGACAAAAAGAGATTCCACAGTCACAGGCGTTTTCCAAAATGGGATTCCATAGGATATATCTGTTAAATACTGAAATGAGGCTAAGAGTCGTAGTAAATTCTTCCTCATTGAGGGATTTTTCAAGGCCCTCATAACCTCAAAATGCAATGAGGTTATGAGGGATAATAAATGAGGCCTCATTGAGGGCTTTTACATAGCCCTCATGGCCTCATACGACAAAAAGGGATTCCACAGTCACAGGCGTTTTCTAAAATGGAATTCCATAGGATATACCCTTTAAATACTGAAATGAGGCTAAGAGTCGTAGTAAATTATACCTCATTGAGGGATTTTTCAAGGTCCTCATAACCTCAAAATTCAATGAGGGTATGAGGGATAACAAATGAGGACTCATTGAGGGCTTTTACATAGCCCTCATGGCCTCATATGACAATAAAGGGATTCCATAGCCACGGGTGTTTCCCCAAAATGGGATTCTATGGGATATGGCCATTGGATATAGAGGTGATGAAAATCGGATACGACTTCGCTGTAATAAGGGGAGATAATTCTGCATACAGATTATGGGAGATCAAGCAATCTGATTGGTTAGTTCCCTTCAGTAAAGTGAACTGATTGGCTTATCTGGAAAACACGAACAAGAGTACTAGGAATAGGGTCAGAACTAACAAGAATAGACCAGAATAGCCAATTGTAGTAATAATAAGTAAAGCTGTTCCAACTAACAGGCTCTTCTACGCTACTGGAGTATACTCCGGAACAAAGGAACATGACTAGGTAGAGGAAAACTATTGCATATATAGACAGAAGAAGAGAATTCTGAAAGAATTCGAAATAGTAAAAGTTGGGAAAGATTTTGGTGATTTGGAAGGATTGTCGGGTTGTTTGTGGTAATTAGATGTACTTCGATTCAATCGAACACACCCTCCGAACATACCCCGTCCTATTGCAGAAAAATTGGGTAACATAGCAATCACGTGCTACCATAGAAACCAATATGGCGGCCTCCAGTATACAAAATGACGACGGAAACACGTGCTGCGCATGCGCACTAACACCACGTATCACTATGGGGATGGCGTCACAACATAGCCGCTCACACGGGTTACCATGACAACACAACATGTCGTCACTGGGTCACATGACATGACGTCACTTCCGGGGTCATCCACCGGGGTCATCCAGCCTGGGGTGAAACGTACGAGACATACTACTTATATGTCAGGAGGGAAAGAATTTTGTAAGGAGTCATAAAGTGAAAGCCCCGCCCCCCTCCTCCAGTGTTTTGTTGATATAATTTGTACTATTGTTAGTTACTAGATTGTGCCACTAGGCATTCTCTGATGGTTTATAGTGGAACGCATTTTGAATAACAAACTCCCCTCACCAAAAATAATCCAGCCATCAACCAGCCATAAAATCCATAATTCAGAAAACAGATGTAAAATAGATGAAATAAACGTAAAATGTAACCATAATATAACCATATACATAGCATACATAGAAATGCCGTTGACATAATGTTGTTCGTGTAATTCGCCTCCGCACCGTGTATTTGCACATGTTGCATATGTGTATATATGATGAATGTGTAATAGAGTGATATTTACATATCAGTGAAAATATCTAGTTCTTTCCTAGTTTGGATTAAAATGTAAAATATTCACGTGTGTTTTTACCATATATGTCCGGACATGTGCGGCACATGTTGCGTGCATACACCGTAGTAGGTATGCGGCCTGTAACACCCATCTGTGACATATATAAGTTTAATACTAAGTTTAATCTTTGGATGACAGCTGTACATACCCACTGGTATGCATAAGCCACACACTTGGGACACCCGTATGATATATACTAAATTTAAATGTTATATATTAAATTCGCTTGTTTTGGAGATAGCTGTAAGTCACATCCTGCATGACCTACGGAACACACAAAAGGGACCCTTGTATGATAAATACCAAATTTACATGTTTTGGTGACAGCTGTAAGACACACTCCAGTGTGTTGTTAAGGGCCTATATAAGTAATGAAATTTTGTTTATTTTGAAAATTCTCATCTCTGATATTCCTTCAATTCAAATTATATATACACAAAATGTACATCAAAATGAAGGCTTGGGTGTATAGAACACCGCGACACACATATGAGTAGTATGTCTCGTATGTTTGAGGTAACATTGGCCGGACCCCGGTGCCGAACCCCGGAAGTGAGGTCATGTCACGTGACGTAGTGGCGCCATGTTGTGTTGTCATGGTAACCCGCGTAAGCGGCCATCTTGTGACGCCATCTCCATAGTGATACGTGGTGTGACTGCGCATGCGCAGCGCGTGTTGTTAGGGTGATACGTGTTTCCGTCGTCCATTTTGTATAATGGAGGCCGCCATCTTGGTTTTTATGGTAGCACGTGGTTGCTATGTTACCCAAAGACCAACAACAAGACGGGGTATGTTCAGAGGGTGTGTCCGATTGAATCGGAGTAAATCTAATTACCACAAACAACCTGACAATCCCTCCAAATCTACAAAATCCACCCAAAATCACCGAAATTGACTTAATTTGATACGGATTTCCCATTTTATCGATGTAGCACATGTAGCACGTAGTGCTATAGTACCGAGGGGGTACAAGGGGGTGTGTTCGATTGAAGTGGAGTAAGTTTCTGGCTTAGAATTCTTTCAGAATCCCTTTTTTGGATCGGGAAACTTTTGGTTTATAATATAGTAGCACGTAGTGCTATAGATTTTTAAAAGGTTGTGTGTTCGATTGAAGTGGAGTAATGTTCCCATTTTTAGAATATACCATGACGTGTTATTTCCCTATTAAGAATAACACGTAGTGCTATAGAACAAATTTACCCAGAATCCTCTGCTTCTACTTGGAACTATATTTTTATAAATTCCTACGCTCTATTTTTAGTAACATCCTTAACTGACCCCCTAACTAATTGTTAGGGTCTAAATTTAGCAATTTCTTCAAATGACCCCCCTAACTACATGATTTTAAAAAATAAAATTAATGAGGATCAAGATGTTTTTACACTGACCAATCAGAGCAAAGTTAATCCACCAATCAGATTTCTGTATTCCCATTGTGTTTCTTTCTCATTGACTTCTATACTAATTTTCTAAATTTCCCAACTTTAACCTATAATCCTATAGGAAACAAACACAAACGCCCATCGAGAATGAAAATATCGAAGAAAAAACGTTGTGACGTCGTGACGTTTTCAAAAACGTCCGTCACGTAGAAATAAATTCCGGAGAAGAGTAACGTCGCGTCATTCTGTTTCGAACCTTCGAACTGAACACATCGCTAGAGAGTTTTCTATAGCAATTTTGCCTTCGCAAAAAAATTTATGAAGATGGAGTCTGATGCTGCTACTGCCGTTACCAGAACTGATGTTTACGCCTGTGAAGAGTGTGGAAAGACCTTTACGGACCGTCGGAACCGGAATCGCCATGTGCGCACCCAGTGCGCAGGAGAGAAGAAGACCCACGATTGTACCAACTGCAACAAGACCTTTACGAGGAAAGAAGATTTGGTAAACCATCTGAAGAAATGTTTGGAGGCCTATACATGTATGGATTGCGCCAGGAGTTTAACCAACTACTCCATTTTAAGCGACACAAGAGCGTTGCCCACCGACCAATTCCTGTACCATCTAAAAGGAAGACTGATGAACCGAAGAGAGGACCACCCAAACAACCACGGACCACGACGACCACCTTTTATGATGTTGACCCAATTGAGTTTAAAAAGAATATGATGTCTGAAGAAGAGACCGATGAGATGTTGACCGTGTACGAAGATAACTGGAGTTCTATTAGAACTCGCCACATGATGAACAGAAGAGTCCAGGACCAGTATAACTACCGGATCAACGATATGAACCTGAAGATGATGAATGATGAATTGATGACTACCATATTTCTACCACAACAGCTAAGATTTAAAATTAATCTGAGTTTTGGGTTTATCCTGCGACACAATGAAACGAATGAACTGAAGTATTACCATCCGTCACAAAACAACGCCCGGATACTTGATGTTCCACAACTTGTATGCTGCCAAGAAGACTTTGAAGAATTCCTTGATGATGTCATGGAAGAAGATATCCTGGAATGGGCCAAGTCAAAACGACGCAACACCAAATGGCTTGTGGAGAGAGTTACGAACGTCACATTTTATGTGAATAAGCTGAAAGACCACCCAATTGGAATGGCAGAAGATCTTCCCGACTACATTCTCCAGAACAAAGCAGTAAATGCTTTGGTGAAAGATAGAGCTCACCAATTTTATTATGAAGACAACCTGTGTATTTTCCGCTGTTTAGCTTTATGGAGTGGTTCCACAACAGACAATTTGAATAATACAACAGATGCAATGTACAGCAAATATTGGGTATAGGCCAAAGAATGAATTCCGTGGAGTAACTTTAGCCGAATTACCCGACTTGGAGAAATGGTTTGAAGTAAATATCCAAGTGTATGAACTTGTCAAGAATGATGATGACCAAATTGTTGCCAAATTAGTACAGAGATCTCACAGAAAGTATGAAGATACCATGTATGTGAACGTTTACAAGAACCATTTTAGCTACATCATTGATATAGACCAATACTGCAAATCCTTTGTATGCCGCAAATGCGGCAAATTATGGAAAAATGGATTTCTACGCAATCGCCACGAGAAAACCTGTACAGATTAAGTAAATTACCAGTATGTTGGCGGTGTATACCATCCATCCCAGTCCATATTTGATCTCTTAGAAGATGAAGGTATAGAAGTACCCGAAGAGAAGAAGTTTTCTCCATACCGTGCAACGTTTGATTTTGAAAGTTACTTTGTCAAATCCAGTCTACCTGCTGACAGTGATAAACTGATATGGGAAGCAGAACACCGACCATTGAGTCTGAGTGTATGTACTAATGTTCCAGAACACCAAGAACCGAAATGTTTTATTACAAATGGAAATTCTCAAGAACTTGAAGCAATGATGACATACCTCACAGCTATTTCATCTCATTGCCACCAACTGATGCAGACCTATCATGCTTGGACCTTGTTTAAACTCAGACAGAAAATTGATGAAACGCTGGAAGTGGAAGCCAGAGCTACCGGAGACGATACATCAAAAATGCACCCTTTACAAAACTTGGAGAAGAAATTTCAAGACTACCTGCAAGAGATGCCCGTCATCGGATTCAACTCTGGAAAATATGATATGAATGTAGTCAAGCGTGAACTGATGACATACGAGACAGAATCCACTCAAGTTTGCATTGAAGAAATCAAATAACTACATGTGCGTCTCGACAAAATCTTTCAAGTTTGTTGATATTTGCAACTACCTCGCTCCAGGATTCAGCTATGACAAGTTTTTGAAAGCATTTGGCTGCTCCGTGACGAAGGGATTTTTACCATATGAATGGTTCGACAGCTTGAACAAATTGGATCAAGATCAATCAACTACCAGACCATGCAGCCTTCTACAGTTCTCTTAAGAAAGAAAATATATCCAACGAAGAATACCAGTACTGCCAGCATGTATGGAACGACCTGGAGTTGACAACTTTCCGAGATTTTCTGATCTGGTATAATAACCGAGATGTAAAACCATTCCTTGAAGCAGTTGACAAGCAGTTTACTTTCTACCAAGAACGCCACATCGACATGTTTAAAGATGACATCAGTGTTCCGGGCCTCACGTTGAAATACCTGTTCCAGACCATGAATGATGACACTTACTTTACATTATTTAACCAGAAAAACAAAGACCTGCATCACTTGGTGAAAGATAATATCGTTGGTGGACCTTCAATTATCTTCAACCGATACCACGAGAAAGATGTTACCCGAATCAGTGAAACAAAATATGGCAAAGAAGCAAAACCATGTGGAAGTATTACAGGCTTTGATGCGAATGCATTATATCTTTGGTGCCCAATGCAAGAGATGCCAACGGGTTGGAGTATTAGACGTCGTGAAGAAAACCAGTTTAAACCAGAACATCCAATGAAGTATGGTAAAATGGTTGAACAATGGTTAGAGTTTTTATCCATGAGAGATGACATCCACATCAGACATCAGTTTAACGGAGCTGAAAAAATGATTGGTCGAAGACAGTTGCCTGTTGATGGTTGGTGCAAAGAGACACAGACTGTATACCAATTCCATGGCTGCTTCTGGCACGGACATACCTGCATGAAAGATAGGAATGGCCTTCCCATCATCCATAATGAAGTCAGAGATACACCCATGAAATAACTGCTACAAGACACCCGTACCAATGCAAAGTACATCACCGATTTGGGCTATAAATTTGTTGAAATCTGGGAGTGTGAGTGGAGGGAGATGAAGAAGACCGATGCCACGCTCAAAGCCTTCCTGAAAGAGAACTTTTCAGACAAAATAGATGGTGCGATGACAGATGAAGAAATACTGAACAAAGTGAAGTCCGATGAACTGTTTGGTTTGGTCGAATGTGATATACATGTACCAGATCACCTGAAAGAGTACTTTGAAGAGATGACATCTATCTTCAAGAATACCGATATTTCCATAGATGATATTGGTGAATATATGAAGTCCTTTGCCTAGAGGACTTCATATGTTCTAAATAGGACCTTTTGTAGGCAAAAGCTAGACTTTGTTCAGGTTGTAGAAAAATATGACACTCACTCAATTATTTCTTCTTTAAATCTCTAGTGGTATGGTGCTAACTCCATCTTCTAAAACTCTTCGTTTTGGGTAGAAATATCATAGTCCATCTTTGCTCTGCTCGTAGGTATACGAAGTGTTGTCATTCATCACAAATCCTCGGTTGATGCCAGATAAACTTTGTTGAGTCTTCAAAACTTGCAAATATCTGTCTTCCATCAAATCATTATGGCGTTTGCTGATTCCTTTACAACTGAATTTATTGGTGGCACCGAAACAATAATATGTTTTACTACACAGTCCAACAATGCCGGTTCCTTGCCATTCTACCTTGAACAAGCCTGGAGTTCGCCAGTCAAAACGCTTTCTTTCTTGGCAGCATGAGGGTGACAGCCATTCTTTGCCTTCTAATTTGGTTTTCACATAATCATCTCTATGGAAATCACAACACCCTGATGGAAACCACTTGTGATTCTCTTTGTAAAATTCTACTCTCTTCTCTGGTTTCACTAATTCATCTATGGATGGTGACGAGGTACATAGATATGCAGAATCTGTGTCCATTTCAGCATGTTCGAAATCTTGGCGGTTGATAAAAGTATCGATGACATCATAATAGAACTGAAGCATCCGGAGTTTCGCATATTGGTAAACAAAGAATCCAATGTGAAGTGGCAGATCCAACTTGGTGGTCTTCTTGTTCAATTCGACTTCATATAATGTTTCATCTAATGGATTCAAGTCTATGAAGGACATGTCATTTACAGCTTTGGTGACTACTTCGTCGTCGCAATAGCACACACGTCGATGCTTCTCTTTGTTGGTGACGGTTTTGCCATATCCAGAATTTCCCAACAGCTTCATGGTGTCGGCAACGATCGTCTTGTCAGGGTCAACATCTCCTTGTCTTCTTGCTTCAGATACTTCATCTCCATTATTTTCAAAACATCTTCTTGGTTTATATTGGATAACTTGCTAGACGTGATCAACTTCAATACCATGCTGGAGGTAACACTGCAGTAAAGGGGTTGCAGACAACATTTTTTCTGCTCCATAGCTTCCGATCTAACTTCTACGGGGTTTCTTCATGATTCCATTCTTCTCGGCAAAGGATTTCATATGTTCACCAATATCATCTATGGAAATATCTGTATTCTTGAAGATAGGTGTCATCTCTTCAAAGTACTCTTTCATGTGATCTGGCACATGTATATCACATTCGACCAAACCAAACAGTTCACCGGACTTCACTTTGTTCAGTATTTCTTCATCTGTCATCGCACCATCTATTTTGTCTGAAAAGTTCTCTTTCAGGAAGGCTTTAAGTGTGGCATCGGTCTTCTCCATCTCTCTCCACTCACACTCCCAGATTTCAACAAGTTTATAGCCCAAATCGGTGATGTACTTTGCATTGGTACGGGTGTCTTGTAGCAGTTCTTTCATGGGTTTATCTCTGACTTCATTGTGGTTGATAGGAAGGCCATTCTTATCTTTCATGTGGGTATGTCCGTGCCAGAAGCAGCCATGGAATTGGTATACAGTCTGTGTCTCTTTGCACCAACCATCAACAGGCAACTGTCTTCGACCAATCATTTTTTCAGCTCCGTTAAACTGATGTCTGATGTGGATGTCATCTCTCATGGATAAAAACTCTAACCATTGTTCAACCATTTTACCATACTTCATTGGATGTTCTGGTTTAAACTGGTTTTCTTCACGACGTCTAACACTCCAACCCGTTGGCATCTCTTGCATTAGGCACCAAAGATATAATGCATTCGCAACAAAGCCTATAATACTTCCACGTGGTTTTGCTTCTTTGCCATAATTTGTTTCTCTGATTCGGGTAACATCTTTCTCGTGGTATCGGTTGAAGATAATTGAAGGTCCACCAACGATATTATCTTTCACCAAGTGATGCAGGTCTTTGTTTTTCTGGTTACATAATGTGAAGTAAGTGTCATCATTCATGGTCTGGAACAGGTATTTCAACGTGAGGCCCAGAACACTGATACCATCTTTAAACATGTCGATGTAGCGTTCTTGGTAGAAAGTAAACTGCTTGTCAACTGCTTCAAAGAATGGTTTTACATCTCGGTTATTATACCAGATCAGAAAATCACGGAGAATTGTCATCTCCAGGTCGTACCATATATGCTGGCAGTACTGGTATTCTTCATTGGATATATTTTCTTTCTTGAGAGAACTATAAAAGGCTGCATGGTCTGGTAGGTGATCTTGATCCAATTTGTTCAAGCTGTCGATCCATTCATATGGTAAAAATCCCTTCGTCACGGAGCAGTCAAATGCCTTCAAAAACTTGTCATAGCTGAATCCTGGAGCGAGGTAGTTGCAAATATCAACAAACTTGAAAGATTATGTCGACACGCACATGTAGTTATTTGATTTCTTCAATGCAAACTTGAGTGGATTCTGTCTCTTCAGGTATGTTATCAGTTCACGCTTGACTACATTCATATCATATTTTCCAGAGTTGAATCCGATGACGGGCATCTCTTGCAGGTAGTCTTGAAATTTCTTCTCCAATTTTTGTAAAGGGTACATTTTTGATGTATCCTCTCCAGTAGCTCTGGCTTCCGCTTCCAGCGTTTCATCAATTTTCTGTCTGAGTTGAAACAAGGTCCAAGCATGATAGGTCTGCATCAGTTGGTGACAATGAAATGAAATAGCCGTGAGGTATGTCATCATTTCTTCAACAAGTTCTTGAGAATTTCCATTTGTAATAAAACATTTCGGTTCTTGGTATTCTGGAACATTACTACATACACTCAGACTCAATGGTCGGTGTTCTGCTTCCCATATCAGTTTATCACTGTCAGCAGGTAGACTGGAATTGACAAAGTAACTTTCAAAATCAAACGTTGCACGGTATGGATAAAACTTCTTCTCTTCGGGTATTTCTATACCTTCATCTTCTAACAGATCAAATATGGACTGGGATGGATGGTATACACCGCCAGCATACTGGTAATTTACTTCATCTGTACAGGTTTTCTCGTGGCAATTGAGTAGAAATCCATTTTTCCATAATTTGCCGCATTTGCGGCATTCAAAGGATTTGCAGTATTGGTCTATATCAATGATGTAGCTAAAATGGTTCTTGTAAACGTTCACGTACATGGTATCGTCATACTTTCTGTGAGATCTCTGTACTAATATGGCAACAATTTGGTCATCATCATTCTTGACTAGTTCATACACTTGGATATTTACTTCAAACCATTTCTCCAAGTCAGGTAATTCGGCTAAAGTTACTGCACGGAATTCATTCTTTGGCTTCAGGGTATACTTGCTGTACATGGCATCTGTTGTATTATTCAAATTGTCTGTTGTGGAACCACTTCATAAAGCTAAACAGCGGAAAATACACAGGTTGTCTTCATAATAAATTTGGTGAGCTCTATCTTTCACCAAAGCATTTACTGCTTTGTTCTGGAGAATGTAGTCGGGAAGATCTTCTGCCATTCCAATTGGGTGGTCTTTCAGCTTATTCACATAAAATGTGACGTTCGTAACTCTCTCCACAAGCCATTTGGTGTTGGGTCGTTTTAACTTGGCCCATTCCAGGATATCTTCTTCCATGACATCATCAAGGAATTCTTCAAAGTCTTCTTGGCAGCATACAAGTTGTGGAACATCAAGTACCCGGGCGTTATTTTGTGACAGATGGTAATACTTCAGTTCATTCATTTCATTGTGTCGCGGGATAAACCCAAAACTCAGATTAATTTTAAATCTTAGCTGTTGTGGCAGAAATATGGTAGTCATCAATTCATCATTCATCATCTTCAGTTTCATATCGTTGATCCGGAAGTTATACTGGTCCTGGACTGTTCTGTTCATCATGTGGAGAGTTCTAATAGAACGCTAGTTATCTCCGTACACGGTAAACATCTCATCGGTCTCTTCTTCAGACATATTATTCTTTTCAAACTCAATTGGGTCAACATCATAAAAGGTGGTCGTCGTGGTCCGTGGTTGTTTGGGTGGTCCTCTCTTCGGTTCATCAGTCTTCCTTTTAGATGGTACAGGAACTGGACGGTGGGCAACGCTCTTGTGTCGCTTAAAATGGAGTAGTTGGTTAAACTCCTGGCCGCAATCCATACATGTATAGGTCTCCAAACATTTCTTCAGATGTTTTACCAAATCTTCTTTCCTCGTAAAGGTTTTGTTGCAGTTGGTACAATCGTGGGTCTTCTTCTCCCAGGCGTGCTGGGTGCGCACATGGAGATTCCGGTTCCGACGGTCCGAAAAGGTCTTTCCACACTCTTCACAGACATAAACATCAGTTCTGGTAACGGCAGTAGCAGCATCAGACTCCATCTTCATAAATTTTTTGCGAAGTCAAAATTGCCATAGAAAACTCTCTAGCGATATGTTCAGTTCGAAGGATCGAAACAGAATGACGCGACGTTACTCTTCTCCGGAATTTATTTCTACGTGACGGACGTTTTTGAAAGCGTCACGACGTCACAACGTTTTTTCATCGATATGTTCATTCTCGATGGGCGTTTGTGTTTGTTTGGTATAGGATTATAGGTTAAAGTTGGGAAATTTAGAAAATTAGTATAGAAGTCAATGGGAAAGAAACACAATGGGAATACAGAAATCTGACTGGTGGATTAACTTTGCTCTGATTGGTTAATGTAAAAACATCTTGATCCTCATTAATTTTATTATTTAAAATCATGTAGTTAGGGGGGTCATTTGAAGAAATTGCTAAATTTAGACCCTAACAATTAGTTAGGGGGGCAGTTAAGGATGTTAATAAAATAGAGCGTAGGAATTTATAAAAATATAGTTCCAAGTAGAAGCAGAGGATTCTGGGTAAATTTGTTCTATAGTACTACGTGCTATTCTTAAAAGGGAAATAACACGTCATGGTATATTCTAAAAATGGGAACATTACTCCACTTCAATCGAACACACGACCTTTTAAAAATCTATAGCACTACGTGCTACTATATTATAAACCAAAAGTTTCGCGATCCAAAAAAGGGATTCTGAAAGAATTCTAAGTCAGAAACTTACTCCACTTGAATCGAACACACCCCCTTGTACCCCCTCGGTACTATAGCGCTACGTGCTACATCGATAAAATGGGAAATCCGTATCAAATTAAGTCAATTTCGGTGATTTCAGGGGGATTTAGGTGATTTGGAGGGATTGTCGGGTTGTTTGTTCTAATTAGATTTACTCCGATTCAATCGAACACACCCTCCGAACATACCCCGTCTTGTTGTAGGTCTTTGGGTAACATAGCAACCACTTGCTACCATAGAATCCAAGATGGCGGCCTCCAGTCTACAAAATGGACGACGGAAACACGTATCACCCTAACAACACGCGCTGCGCATGCGCACTCATACCACATATCACTATAGAAGTGACGTCACAAGATGGCCGCTCACGCGGGTTACCATGACAACACAACATGGCGCCACTACGTCACGTGACTTGACGTCACTTCCGGGATCCGGCACCGGGTTCCGGCCAATGTTACCTCAAACATACGAGACATACTAATCATATGTAATCAACTAGTAGAGTTGACAGCAGGCACCACTGGTTCCTGGAAGTCTGCTGTCGTATTCGCACCAGAACTGATAATTTAATAATATTTCGCAAGAACAACTCGTGGCCGAATGTGCTTCAGATATTCAATAACAAAGCTAGGCATTCATAACACTTTCGAGTGCAGCGACAGGACTGCATTTTGGAAAAGGACAACACTGTCTGCATTTTTATTGAAGATGGTTTCCATGCTCGACAGACATGCGCAAATCACTCAATACCACGAATTTCCATCGAAAAACAAAATCGCAATTCTAGGAAATTTCAACAGGTGTCATGATACCTTGCATTGAATATGGCAACTGTGCAATCTCTATCTAATAACAGTATACTGTACGAAGGCGATCTTTTTCATTATTTAATTTTAGACGGCGTTGTTTTTACATGCTTTTTTTCCGTCCGATAACGTCGCCCCGAAATCGAAAGTATACTCATACGTAAACAAAAGCATAGGCTTTGGACTTTTCTCCCCATGCAGCTCTGTCGCCGTGTCTTGAAGAATTTTGATTCCATAGCTTTGTTCTTGGAAATGTTAAGCACATTTGGCCACAAGTTGTTTTCGTGAAATATTATTAAATTATCAGTTCTGGTGCGAATACGGCAGCAGTCTTCCAGGAACCAGTGGTGCCTTCAGTCGACTCTGTGAGTTGATTACACATGTGTTTCGTGTTCTATACACCCCAACCTTCATTTTGATGTACATGTTGTGTATATTTAATTTGAATTGAAGGAATATCAGAGGTGAGAATTTTCAAAATAAACAAAATTTCATTACTTACATCGGCCCTTAAGAGGTCTAAACTATTGTCTGGGCATCTCGGCATCATTATTAATCTCGGTCATCGTTGAAAAGATTACTGAATCCATTAAATAAACACTAACATTTTATTGATAACTTCTGGACTATAAATATAGGAATAGATGTCTGTTCTTCACAGGCATATAACTTGGATCATAACGTCAGCTGATGATACATTATTGCTGAATATGGATATTGAACGTTTTGTATGATTTATGCTAAATTTACATGTTTTGATGACAGCTGTAAGACACATCCCAATGTGATGTTAAGAGGTCTACACCATTGTCAAGGCATCTTGGCACCATTAATAATCTCGGTCGTCGTTGAAAAGATTACTGAGCCAATAAATAAACACTCGCATATACTAAATTTACATGTTTTCGTGACAGCTGTAAGACACATTTCGTTATGCTCTTAAGAGGTCTACACCATTGTCAAGGCATCTTGGCATCATTAATAATCTCGGTCGTCGTTGAAAAGATTACTGAAGCCAATAAATAAACACTAGCATTTTATTGAGAACCTCTGGATTATAAACATGGGGAAAGATGTCTGTTCCACACAGGCGTGTAACTTGGATCATAACATCAGCTGTTGATACATTATTGTTGCAGGTTTTGACGACAGCTGTACCACCCTGTCACAGTTACTGTCGCTACGGAAATACGTGATAAAAATGAGGTACTACAATTACATTATGTCAGCAGTAATGCCACTGGTACCCATACAATTACACTCTCTATGAACAGGCTCTATGATATATGTGGGGCACAAATTTGAGAGGAACTGATATTCCCGATAATGCCACTGGTACCCAAGCTATAGCACCTGTTGTGAACATACTCAGGGGTTGTGTTTACAAATTGCATGATCCATGTGGGGCAAAAATGTGATATTTACTAAAGTACTTCCAGCATCATTTGTACTTCATGTATAACATGCGCACAAATCATAATCCAAACGTGAACACCTCCTTACCAAGTGTAGATTTACATATCTGTGAAAATATCTAGTTCTTTCCTAGTTTGGGCTAAAATGGAAAATATTCGTGTGTTTCTTACCATATATGTCCAGACATGTGTGACACATGTTGCGTGCATACCCAGTGGTAGGTGTGCGGCCTGTGACACCCATGTGTGACATATATAAGATTAATAGTAAGTTTAATATTTGGATGACAGCTATACATAACCACTGGTATGAATATGGCACACACATGGAACGCCTGTATGATGTATGCTAAGTTTAATTGTTATATATTAAATTCACATGTTTTGATAAAAACTGTAAGTCACATCCTGCATGGCCCATGGCACACTCCTGAGACCCTGGTATAATCCATACTAAATTTACATGTTTGACGACAGCTGTAACACCCTGTGGTAGGTATGCGGCCTATGACACTCATGTGTAACATATACAAGATTAATAGTAAGTTTAATATTTGGGTGACAGCTGTACCAAGTGTAGATTTACATATCTGTGAAAATATCTAGTTCTTTACTTGTTTTGGTTAAAATGGACAACATTCATGTGTTTCTTACCATATATGTCCAGGCGTATGTGACACATGTTGCGTGCATACTCAGTGGTAGCATGCGGCCTGTGACACCCATGTGTAACATATACAAGATTAATAGTAAGTTTAATATTTGGATGACAGCTATACATACTGTCAGGTCACCTGAGGCCCCGTAAGGCCTGGGCTGACGTGGGGTCATTTAGTCCCGCTGATGAAATTGCGGGAAAATTAGACCAACGTGGTGGGTTGGAATCCAAGTGTCGCGAACTCGGCGCTGGGAGCTGAGTTAGACCGACGCCGTGATTCCTTCTCTGCCAAATTGGCCTGAAATAGGTTCGATTTCCGTTAGGTGTGATTCCTAATCACTTCAGGCTGTGTAATGGAAAGAATAATTTAAAGTAACAACGATTCTTTTACTTACACATAAAAATAAAGCCGTTTCAATATTTCAACAATCAACAATTCGATTCTTTTCACAGAAAATGGATTGCTAGGGTTAAACAATTCTCAAGAATTATATAGTCATTCTATAGCCCTGTACTGGCACTATAGTCTACACACTGGAAATGTTACTACCGTGAGCTCGCCATAAGAGCTTCACAAATCTGAAATGTTATTACCGTGAACTCGCCATAAGAGCTTCACCCGCTTAGCCTCAAATGTCAACGTCTGCGCATAACTGTACCTCTGGCTGTTGGAGGGTTCCCACCAGCAATGTGTGTCATCTATAAAGCCACCGTACTTCTGATTTGGGTCAGATATTGTCTACTCATACCTTATGTGCATTTTGAAAGTTTTCCGTGAAAGTCCTATTGAAATGTTCACTGTTCCTGGTTGAATTCACGATTCACAAATGCCCCTTTTTGTGCTAGGGCGAAATTGTCACTCACACCGATCTCCAGTCGGTACTACGATGCTTCGACAGCAAAACAAACTACTCCCAACGCAATCAGTCTGACGCTTCAAAGGGTTAATACGCACAATACAATTAACCTACACTTCTGACTATTGCAGGCTGATACCTGCTACTCGACAATCTAAACTTTGACGTTTCACCTTGGGTTTTCCTTCTCAACGAATTTGGCACTGTAGCCTTAAGCTACATCAATCGTGGAATGCCCTGTCTGGCGATTCCAGCCGTTTCAGGGTCCTGTGATCGAAGGTACCCCTATGCCAGGAAACAGAGTCCGCCTGCCCTGGACTTCACCAACGTGTGTGTGACCCCAAGTGTGTGTCTAATGCTCTGCTCTTCAAGGTATATATACTTTTTACCCTAAACTGTCAGGTGGACAGACGCTCATCTGTCCATCTGCCAAAACGGTGGGAGATGACGTATATCGAGGCAGAATCAATACAAGTCATCTCGCGCGTAACTTAACGGTGATTTCACTTGTCGAGAGAACCGATTCGTTCCTGCCACTCATTGCTACTAATGATAAGGTGACGACACGACAGACATTTCTATCTTTTAGAATCACGTTTCTCAATTGGCCGTGACGATATCCTTCCACCAACCGATTACGTCTCGTAAGACTCGCGACTACTGTATAAATTAAATGAGATTAGACCTTATCGAACATACCGGTTCTCCCCTGGGCCCCTGCGCTGAAGCTGGATATACACCACGTGTTTTTTTCCATGTCCAGCTTCACAGAGAAGTGCAATTCACGTAGGTTTTTCGCCTCGATGCGGAATATCTTTTGAACTTACAATATCTTTATATATGCGGCCCCTTGCCCCTATATTTAGGCTGGCTTTGCTCTGACACATACCCACTGGTATGCATGTGGCACATACATCGGACGCCCGTATGATGTATGCTAAGTTTATAAGTTATATATGAAATTCACATGTCTTAATGATAGCTTAAGTTACGTCCTGCATGGCCTATCGTACATGCCTGGGACCCTTGTATAATCCATACTAAATTTACATGTTTGCCGACAGCTGTAACAGCCTGTCGCAGTCATAGTAGCTACGGAAATATCAATACAACTCCCATTCGATTAACCCCAACTTGTAGGCTGTAAACACTCTTTCAGCAGAATTAATATAAAAACAGAGGTGATGCGGTGAAAAATGCAAAAAATTCTGGTTTCAAACCGAGAATACAGATTCAGTTGTTGGTCCCTCCCAGTCAGTAATTTTATTTGCTTGAATGAGCACGGTCACGTTGGAGTGTTGCTTTTCCATCTCCACACACTTTAACTGTCATCTCACACGGTCATGTTTTGTTTCTTCTGGAAATCTGTGTCACACAGAGGTCGGACAACGTCCTCAGTAGGTGGAGTGCGCTATAAAGTTTGTTATGAGAATTTGTTGACCTGGATTTGTCTTGTTACAGTCAATTGACCCTCCAAATTACTTAGCAGGACGCGTTCTTGTCAATGGATTTTTTCAACAAATCATGATGTTAATGTTAACAGTGCGAGATTATGTTTGTTGTTGGAATTTGTTCATCTGAATTTGTTTTGTCACAGTCAATTGACCCACCTGATAGCTTGGCAGGACAAAGTCCAATCAACGAATTTTTTCAACGAATCTTGTTATCAACGAATTTTTTCAACGAATCGTGTTGTTCACAATTTTAATCTATGTCACGTGAACCTGTATTAAAATGGCCTAGAAACGAGGAAACAAAAAGCCCACAAAAAGAATTTGTTTTAAATCATTTGAGTCATTTGCACAGAAATGCGGGCATCTCGTACTTAATTCTTGGTATGTTTACAGTTATGATATTCCGTCTGTATGGGAATCTAATAATAATTGTTTAAGGAGCCCATTATACTCTGCGCATTATAACTGTATCTACCCCCCACCCCTTCCAGGCAATAATATCTTTATAGTGTAAAGCGGTATTTATTTTTATTATATTTCAAATTTCGTTTTCTATATGAATCGTCACTATCCTCATCATCACCAGCATGATAATTTAAATAGTATAAAATTGAATGTTCCTCTCAGACAACTATTTAAATGTTCCGAGATACGAGGGACTAATATGTATCTGAATACTTTACTTTAAATACACTGAATTTTTTTGTTGGCTCATGGAACGAGTGGGTGGGATCATGGTATGTTGTGTCTAGATAGTCGGGTAGTTCCCTCAGACTGGACACAGCATACTCGAAACACACTGGAAGAAAATGGCGGCTATATCCTATCGACGCCTGCCTTTAGCCACCGCGTAGATAACTTAATGACTAATGTATTTAGGCCAGGCCATCTAACTTAGCTTTTGTTTTGTTGTAATTGTTTTATTTTTAATCCAGTCGACTGAACTGAAATATTGAAACAGTTTACATGAGCACTGCTGTTGTGCTCCCACCTGTTCATTTTTTCATTTTGTAATTTTTTTAATATCATTGTTGGCTGACTCACTCAATCGAAACTGTAATGGGACCCCGTTCTTGATTTTC